>JAAIXI010000220.1:398523-624008 GCA_013403645.1 Heliconius nattereri
TAATCTGGACATCCACTAAGAAGGGATTTTGAAAAATGTTAACCCTAAAGGGGTAAAATAGGGGTTCAAAGTTTGTATGGAAAAAAATTTAAATCGGCACCGATTTTTATAAAATTTGAAATTTACATTTTTAAAAGTATTTAATTGAACACGTGTTTCATCGTTTTCTAGAATTCTCCCTCTAAGGGTGCAAATAAAGGGTTGAAAGTTTGTATGGAAAAATTCTTAAATCGCCACCGATTTTTATAAAATTTAATATTTAGACTCTTAAAAATATTTAATCGAACACATGTTTCATGGGTTATTAGAATTCACCCCTAAATACGCAAGCGAAGCTGCGCGCGTCCGCTAGTAGGTAATATAGCTTTTCCACTCTTCCCATCCTGCATGCACTATTTTAGTAGTACATGTTCGTAGTGAGTACAGTGCAGGAGTAATCCCAGTCAGTATTACATACAAACATTATAAGTGCAATATTTAGCCTTAAACCTCGCGAGGATGAAATGTATGCCTGCATATTTGACTATGATTTATCATTTTGTTTTACGATTGTAATATTTCAGTGTCTGCATTCGTGTTGAACATCTTCTGTCAAAATCGGAAGCAATATGCATTTACCTTTAAAATATTTTGAAGGATAACTAAATTATGCATAATATTTTTTCTCTTAGCGTCACGCGGTATCCCGCATACAGTGAAATAGGTAGAGGAACTCAACGCCGAAAATGAAATGAAAATATTAAATATTTCTTTTCCTCGTGTGGAAATTGAACCCACAGTCACGCTTTGTGCCCCTGCGAACTACTGACCTCAAGGGACAATTTAATTCTTATAAATTTACTGACATTTTAGATACGTTAATTACCAGCACTATTCATATACACGTGACTCGTCTCCTAACGCGTCTCGTTACCACTTACATAAAGGATGCATAGCTTCATTATTGCATCATTGTGGGATTTAAATAAGATTAGGTAGAACTATGTAGACGCCACATGTCTCTTAAATAATTAATAAAAATTAATAGTGAAAAAGCTTTTGGCTCGCTATATAAATAAAATAAAATAATTTGCTTATCCGCCTTTTATATTTTAATTTGCCTGTTAACGAGTCATAGTGCGGCGTTCAGTTCAGCTCTGCCACTCAACACGCAATTCTTTCAGAAGTCGGTGAAAAGTGGGCGTGTAAGAACAGAGTATTTCAGCACTAGGCTCTCAGGGGCTCTCTGTTTATCCTTCAATGTGCGGGATACAACGTAAAGCTGGAAAAAAAAGTTTATCGTCATTATCTACAAATATTTTGGCAATATTTCATAAGTAAAATACCTACATTATATATGTATTTATTTAAAAGTAATTTTAATTTACAAAGTTTTCTGTATTTACTAACACTTTGAATGAATATTGTGAAACAATACACTTGTTTTTTTTTAAAGAAGACATTGGCCTATTCCTAGATGTAAAACGAGAAAACGATGCCTCGAAAAGTGATATGGGATAATTTGTTTTCACTATATTCAATATATAGCTTATAAATAGACAGGGATCCTAAAATATAGTTAGATGTGAAAGTTAAACAGAGGTGGGAGGTGAGATATACTCACCTTATATATTTTATTACCACAGCCGAATGTGACAGGGCACTCAGTCGCGGGCACGCTTATGCATGCATGAAATGGAAGCCACTTGTAATATTTTATATGTTTTCCAATTGAGACTGAATGTAAAATAACGCAAACAATTTATAATAATTAAATATAGAAATAAAATTGAAGTAAAAACTCTTTCCATTTCAATTTAATTAATTTATAATTAATAAGTAGAGTTACACTAGGTACGGTTATACATTTTTTTCTTTAAATGTTTTTCATGTTGACACATTAAAGGATTGATTGATTAAAGGATAATAAGGCGAGAAAGTGGCTCATTTAATAATTACCATCATATTGTGTATATAGTGTTTATTAACCAAGGAATAGATAGCATATACCTAATTTTCAGGAACACTAAAGTTAGTTAAACTAATCCTGGAGCTACGCCAAATTGCTAAACGATTGTTAAGATAATTATGGTTGAAGTCCATTGATCTTAAGCGTACTTAAACTTTAACTATTTAATTAATGTAATCAATGAATGATTATTTGTTTTTATTAAAATAATAACATTTATGAAATAAGTTATATTATACAGCACTTATGTAAAAAAATTGAGTTTATTTAAAACCAACCAGTAAATAAAAGAATTTTACTGTATGCCAAACCGCGTCGTTGAGTGCCGCTACTCAACACGCAATGCCTCCAGAATTCGGCGGAAAATGTTTCTTAATGAGAACGGAGTGTCTTAACACTAGGTTTCGTCGTGAAACTCAATTCATAAGTAGTAGAGTATTTTTACTCTTTTTACTGTTAAAAACATGCAATTATGTAGAATGTCAAAAGATCTACGGACTACGAACTACGGCGTAGCACTCCCGAAAACCGGAAGTTCAGAGATCGGACATAGATCGCTATATTTCACAAGTTAATCTTGTCTGAAATTAATTAAAAAACTTCTTAAATAATAATATTTTACCACAAAAAAATTAGTATTTAATACTTATTGCAAATATTACTGTAATATGATATACCTACGAGGTTAAGCTAAACAAAATTGTTAATTTGCATATAAAAATTATATATTTTTTGTTAATATTTCTGTTCGTGGTCCAGTCTACCTATTGTAAGCGTATTACTTATAATTATGATTATGTTAATTTTATATAAAATTTAAAAAAAAAAACAAAATGGAGACCATTCGTGGCGCAGGAGCACAAATGTGTGTGACTGTACTTCATTCGTTCTGGTGTCGAGGCAAAGCGCGGCGCTGGCGTATTCCACCAGTCAACATACAATGCCTCCGGAATTCGGCGAAAAATGAGGAACAGAGTGTCTTAACACTAGATTCTCTCTGCCTACCCTGTTATTTCTACGATATACATATCATAGCATTTTTAAAGTATAACTAAAGTTAATTATAACAAATGTCTATATGGCTGAAGTCGGTGCAGTTTGACCACAATTACATTAGAAACAGCTGAGAAATTGGCATGCTTCCAGTCGGGGTGTAATTTTGTAGGAAGAAACTTTGACTCTTATCACTTCCATGCTATAAATGGAACCTACTCGCAGCAAAGTTAATATACTTGTGTAACACATATTAAAGCTTTTGTCTTGTTTTTTAAAACCAAAGATGTTTCTAAGCTATTCGGACAAAGATTCTACTAATTACATTAAGCCTTTCAATAAGAACCGCAGCAGGGTAGACAGAGAACATAATGTTAACACGCCGCTTTGTTTATTGTGTCGATATTTAGAAGTCAGATCTGAAAAATTATTATAAGAATAAACTAGAGTAATAAAATAATAATAAGTATAATTTTAGTTTTATTGATCTCCAATTTACTAAACGATCTTTTCCCGCATGTAGAAAGCGGAGAGAACGTAGTGTCTCCTACCCACTTTACACCGATTTATGAAGGCAATACATCCTGATTGGCGGAACTCGACGCCAATGCGAAGAAATGAAAATATAAATTTAAACAAATATTTTACTTGGAGTGAGAATCGAATCCACAATCATCGTATTTACACGCTTGTGCTCCCACGCCGACTACGACTGGCTTCACTAAACTGCTAAATTAAATAATTAAATCTTTAAAAGTGACATAAAGAAATCTTATGTTATTTCAGTAAATGTTGCAAAAAACCAAAGTTAATAAAAACGTATTATAAAGAATCGGGTCAGATGTAGCAAAAGCTTATACTATTGAAGAAGACGTTCCTTTTGTATCGTCGCGTTGTTTCTCGTCTGTATCAGCTCGTCTCCGGGAATAATGAATAATATACGACTCCGTTTGAAAGTGCAAAACGAAAGATAGTGTAAAATAATTCGGATTTTGTATTAGAAATTTGAATTTGTATACTAAAAGTAATGTTTGTGCTTAGTGAAATTGACTGTCAAAATTGAAAGTAAAAGATTAAAACAATATTATAAAAGTTGAGGCCATAGTGGCTCATTGGCACAATCGTGTGTTTGTGAACGTGACGATTTTGGGTTCGATTCCCTCTCTGAAGAATGAATGATTATTTGTTAATGTTTAAAGTTCTTCGCTTTGGTAACGAGGCAAAGACCGGCGTTGAATGCAAACACGAAATGCCTCAAAAATTCATCGGAAAACAAAGGGATGGACACTAAGTTCCTAAATAATACACAATAGTTATACTGTTGCTTACGTTAAAATAAATAATTATTTTTCATACAAAACCGTTTCATTCTTTTATGCCAACACAATTATATAATCGTATACTAAAAAGTTTGGTAAAAGCTATTGTTTGTACGGCGAATTGGAGACTCGTAATTCAATAAAAAATCTGCAGACATGGCTTTCAAACAATCACGAACGAATAAGATCGACTTATTCGTTATTCTCTTTATATGTTGTCGACAAAGTTGCTCTATCGCGATGAAGTAATAAAAAGTATCGATTGCTACGTAACATACATGTACATTTTTTTCCGGCTTCACAATGTATCACGCACACAGCAATGTAGGCAGGGGGTACCTAGTGTTCAGACACTACGTTCTCCATTTTCCGCCGAAATCTTTAAGCAGTGGCAGAACTAGAGCAAAGAAATAAAAAAAATTAAATAATTGATTTACTTGAGCGGGAATCGTACCCACTGGTTGTGGGTCAATGTTACATAACTTTATTACTACCACCACACCTGCTTCGCCCATCCTTTGGAACAATGAACCTGGTATCCTCTTTCCCAGGTGTCTGTGCTTTTTTAAGATCGTTGATGGCTTGATTGACTTCTGATGACCTAAAAGTCATAATTATGGGGTTCATCGTCGGAACACAAATTGGTTGAAGTTGATATATCGGTACTTTTGTAAAGAGATGCGTAGTGATTTTTCCAGTGCTCCAGTAATTCTTATTACAGTTATATTAAGAAAGTGTACAGTTGGTTTGGGCACATCGAAAGAATGAGGGATGAAAAAATGGAAAAATGATTGAAGGAAAAGTAAGCTGTAAGAGAGGTAGGTTGGAATCTTATTAATCCGAAAATCGTATTAAATTAAAATATTCTCATTGACTTTAAATTTTAAATCATTAAATGCCTGTAAGGCAGACGAGAGTGGTAATTTTATGAAATTAGAAAGTACTTACTTTTCCAGTAATGGTGTCGTAACAATAAAAATTCACCCAGAAGGCTTTCAAGAACTTAGGGTCTCCATTATTTGAAAAGCCACGTCGTAATTTTGCAATAATACTATATTTCAAATAATAAAGTTTGTTCAAATGTAGTTTTCTATAAAAATCACATATTAAGTACACTTGTATGTTAGTGTTTATGTACCTATATATGTATGAGTAAGTGTGGAAAAATAAAACCACAAAAAGTAAGGATAAAATTATTTTCACTTTTAAATATTTTAGTTTTTTTAGTTTTACGCTGTATCTGTCGTATTTATAGTCACACGCTTGTGCCTCTATTCGTCTGTGTAATTCGTGTGTTTTTATTTGCTATTAATTTCACGCTTTATCCCTACTACCCCGCTAGGGATAAAGCGTGAAATTCCATTCCATTCTCTCTGCCTACAGAGAGAATGGAACGCCAAACGCTACGATCTCTACATACCTCCTTCGCCTCGTCCACTATCATCAACCTCTTCATACATGTCCTCCGGGAGATCCTCATGCTTTTTACGTGACCTTCCTCCAGTATTTTGCTACTGTGTTATAGAAGGTCAACCGAGGTCTCCCCCTACCTCTCTTACCAAAATAATTCATCATTAATTTGTTCGACGTGCCAAAACCAGCTGAGCACGTTCTTCTTTATTCTCACCGTGACATCCTCGCTAGTACCTGCCATTCTGTGTATCTCTTCATTAGATCAGCTAGTCTAGGTACTCTTATACCGTACACATATACATGGGCGCTTTCAAATTGATGACGATCGTCGATAACAATCAGCTAGTGTAACCACATGCATTTCATGTAATAATTTGCACTCCGCTTCATTTGAGTATGGAAGAGATCGTGTGTCTAGATTTCATTTTATGAGTGCATCGACGTTCCAATTACTTATAAGTAATTAGTATAGCTGTAGTCATTTAATATATGTAATTATGTATATTATGTACTTATATGCTCAATCCACAATGTTTCGTTCGAGTAGTGGCGAACGGAGTGTTTTGACACGATGACCCGTATTTATACAAGGCAAACGAGCGTTCGGGTCACCTGATGGTGATCACCGTCGCCCACAACCCCGTGCAACACCACAGGCACGTTGCCGGCCTTTGAGATAGAGATAGACGCGCTTTTTGAAGGTACCCATATCATACCGATCTGGAAACACTGCCGCGGGTAGACCGTTCCACAGTTCGGTGGCGCGTGGAAGGAAATTTCTACGAAACCGCACAGTAGTGGAGTGCCACGTATCCAGATGGTGTGGATGATATTTAAGTTTGTGACGTGCTGTGCGGTTAGAAAATTCGGCGGCAGGTAACAGGTCAAACAGTTCCTCAGAACACTCACCATGATAAATGCGATAGAGAACCGTTTTTATTCATATAATATAATTTATAGGAAGAATCTAGAATCTAGTTTCTAGAATTGTCTGTTATGCTCCATATGGAATAAAACGTTAAGTATAAGATAAGTATGTATTTATTTAGCCCCTTATTTGTAAATTGCTCTAAACTCTGAGATCGATCTTAAGATATCGCTTTCCTTCATAGATATAAAAGTTTTTATTCGTAACTACATCTCAAGATCGATTTCAGAGTTGAGAGCGATTAATAAATACGGGTCTTAGTTACCCAATTATTATTTTTTTAGCTTCACGCTGTCTTCCGCAGGTAGCAAGGAAGGCAGAAGCCTAGTGTTAAGACACTCCGCTCCCCACTTTCCCCCAAATTCTGGAGGCATTGCGTGTTGAGTGATTTAATAATTTTAGTACAATATAAATGAAAATATTATTTATCTATAATATAAATGGTGATGGATTCCTATACCACATACGCATGCGCCTTCCCGGCAACGAAAGCGTCTTATTCGAGTGAGGCGAGTCTACTCGCTATCACGCTATTAGTGATTAAACATTCAACGTGTTATGTAACCTCAGAGAACAATCGCTTTCGGGAACGGAAAATTAAATTAAATATTAAGATGAACTGTGTAGTTCGTGTATTAATGTTTCATGATTTTGGTATAAGTATGTAATATGTATTTGTGTACACATTTTAGTTAGTAGGTAATAATTTGTATTAATTCTTTTATTAAATATATAATTTTATAAATCTATTACTTGCTATCGTAAATAAATATTTATAATAAATAATAAATAATTTGCTGCAATATCCATTCAGGAGAGCGCTAATACTTACTTAAAATACATATATCTTAAATTTCCCGGTATTTTTGGTGGAACTGCATGTCTTGCCACCAGATCCTCTTGGTCTTCTCATAAATGACACATACACATACATATATTTCGTCGATTTTCATTTATTTATTTTATAGATTGCTGGGGAACGTAGTGTCTTAACACTTGGTTCCCTTTGCCTACCCTGCGGAAGTATGTGCGGAATACAGCGAAAAACTGAGATTCTATCTTAATACTATAAAATTAAAGTATCACATCGGTCCAAATGATTCAATTAGGCATTTTCTTGGTTCAGTTTTATGTTATTTAATATTTTCTTTAGGGAATACCAAGGTGAACAATGTAAAAATATCGAAACATGTACCATTCTCACATAATCTTTATTTTTATGATTTATTAAGCAAATATAATAGTTTTACAATGCATTTTAGTGCAATTGGTAATTACCATTTATATTTCAAGTAATAAGCTCCAGGTATTCTGTATTCTTCCTCTAAGAATTTATGTCATTCACAGTCTAGCTTCTTGTAAAATATTGTAAAGCTTTGTTTCTGCTAAAGAAAATGAAGTTCGCGGTGATTTTAAATTATAATCCAAGATTCTAATTAAGCTTATCATAATAAGTCTATGATTTGTATTCAATATTGTGTTGGGATTTTAGTGAGGCTTTAGATAAAGTTCAGTCAAATAACATAAATAATTATATATTTATAAGAAAAATAACGATCCTTATTTACTCGAAGCGTCATTTTTCTTAAATTTGAATATGTCGTGTTCCCAATGTCTGCAATGTCAGTTGTAATGTAAAATATTAAATTGTAATAAAAATAATAATTAAACTAACAAATCACCTGGAGTAAAGGCTTTTAATGTTGTTTTATGTATTTATTGCAGGTGAGGCTATTTTTTTTACTTATGTATCTTTAAAATAGAAATAAAATTTTAAATAAACTGTATTTATTGCAGAAACCCAACTTGAGTTTTTATTTCAAAAAGTGGAATAATTAACACTATTATATATTTTAGGTATCTTATAAAGATATATGCGACTCGACTGGTTGTGATTCGATCCCCACTCAAGGAAATGAAATATTTATTTAAATTCATATTTTCGTTTCTTAGCTCTGGTGTCGAGGCAAGGCGCATCATTGAGTTCCGTTACTCAAAATAGAGAATATTTAACACTAGGCTCGTCTGCCTACTCTGCTGGATGTAGGAGACAGCTTTAACAGCTGTGGGTTGGAATTGAACCCATAACCTGTCGCGTTTACAGTGGCACGCTCGCCAACCCTAAGATTTTAACAATATTGAATTTAAATTAAATAAATCCAGAAAAACATATTTTATATAAGCAAGCACGTGGTAATAAAATCGGAAACCAAAAGCGCAAAAAGGTATATTTAACGAACAACGTAAACAGCTGTGCCCAACGGAATTACCAAGACGATATCGACTATTCAGAAATCCACTGAGCTCCCTGTACTAACAGTGTAATTAGCGCGCTGAATATTTAATCGTCGTTGGTGAGAACAGCTCCCAGAACCTGCTGAATAAGGGAGTGTGCCAGAAATTACGCTAGCGGGGTTCTCTCGTATGTAAAGGTGCATTTATAACAGAATAAAACTGCTTCTCTCGTTGGCACTTGTGCTTTTACTTGTACTATACAGGCTGTTAGCAGAATTAACTATGATTAATCGAGTTTTTGTTTGTAAGCCGTTGTGGGTGGGATAGGGAAGTATGTTAAGTGAAGGGTACCAATTTGGTTTTTTTTGTAGTTTGGTGATTTTTTTCTTTTTAAATACTAAATTTAAAACTTAAAGTTTTTTCAGCTTCACCTTGTATCCCGCACATAGCAGGGTATGCAGAGGGAACCTAGTGTTAAGACACTTCGTTTCCCTCTTTTGCCGAGCTTGCCGAGTTCTGGAAGCATTGCGTGTTGAGTGGCAGAACTCAACGCCGGGCTTTGCCTCGACACCAGAAGATAAATAAGTATTTCACTTCCTCGAGTGGGGATGGAACCCACAACCGCCACGTTACAGTCACACCCTTGTGCCGCTAATTCGCTCGCCGCGTTGAGCGCTGACACTCAAAACGCAATGTCTTGATAATTAAACGGAAAGTGGGGAGTAGAGTGTCTTAACATTAAATTACCTCTGTCTACTATATGCGGTATACAGCGTGTAGCTGAAAACAAATGAGAATAGAATTACTTAAAAACAAGTATTTCATAGCAATAATGATATTTGACCAGAAACTTGCTTTTATTGTGATTTCTTGAATAGCTGAAAGAGTTTGGCGAATATCCAAGGCCAAGGGGTAACTTCGTTGTCAAAACAGGAACTTAGGTGATAGTAATTGTTTGCTATGTACGCAGAGGGACCCTAGTGTTACTACACCGTTCTTCATTTTCCGCCGAATTCTGGAGGTATTGTATATTGAGTGGCGGAATTCAACGCTGCGCTTTGCCTCGACACTAAAGCGTAAAAATGATAAATTAATTTATAATAAAAAGAAATTAATGTAGGAAACGGGGAAAGAGAGAATAGAAGTGTTCACTTCGTTTCATATTTTTGTCGTCATAGATATTTAACAAACAATAGATATTAAAAAAGTTCTCTTATTTATATTGTTAACATTAAATACCTACATATGTATAGCTAAGCTTGCCAAACAAGTTCGGGATTTACAACTTCAAGGAGCTTGTTATACATACATATATTTACATTTTAACCGACTTCTGTAAGAAAAGGACCAATTCGACTGTATTTTTTTTAAAGTTTTACATTTAAACCACATACCAATTTTAATATAACGGTATTAGATTTACAAATAATATTTAAGTAATTTTATATTTAAATCAATTAATGCTAACTTAATTTATTATTATTTAATTTTGAGGCCAGTCATGGTGCAGTGGCACAAAGTGAGACTCTAAACGCAACTGTTAATGGATTCGATTCCCACTCGAGGAAATGGAATATTTAATATTTTCATTTCTTCGCTCTGGTGTCGAGGTTTACAAATGGCATAATTAATTGACAATGTCATTAATTAAAAAGTATTTTTCTGAATGTTAGAAGCGCTTTCACGTAGTAAAAATTTAATTAACAAATGCTCATAGATTTTTGAAACGAGACTCTTCAAATAACGAACTGTGCTATACCTACAAACATACATATATAAATGTTTTGTATTATTTATTCCATTTGTACGAGAATTGATATACTCAAGGGAATATTTAGAACATTTTTCTTAATGATTACATTTTAAATAACCCAGATTTCCTTGGTTTGTGGATGAAAATAACTTCCACTTAAGCTTTTGTTGTTTTTTTAGCTTCATGTTGTATCCTGCATACAGTTGGGTAGGCAGAGGGAACCTAGTGTTAAGACACTCTGTACCACTTTCCACCGAATCCTGAAAGCGTTGCGTGGTGAGTGGCGCAACTCAACGACGTTTTTTTCCGGTGGAGGGAGCTTAGTGTTAAAACTCAAGTCTACAAACAGACGGACAGACAAACAGCTTTAAAGATTCTATTGCTTTTTTTTAATTACCCAAAATTATTTTTCTATAGGTAAATATTTAATGAACAGACGTACTTTTTTACAGTATTTTTATAGAGTCCAAATCTTTCAAAAGATTTAAAAAGAATATACTTCATATCAAAGTGCCTTTATATTTTTTATAACGTCATGTCAAGAACATTATGAGGAAAATTCTTTAAGCTTTCCTAACTTAGAAAGCTATTAAGCACTATCGTAATACTATTATGGTCTGAGTATACCGAATATAGAGTTATTTATTGTCTGTGAAGATTTAATTTCTTAGGTGTGTAGTTACTAGGAGTCCTTAGAATTGATTCAAAAATATTTTATACGAACTTATTATTTTTTTTTGTTGAAAATAATATATGCGTTCTCTATAGCATACATCAGGGGATGTTCTGGAATAAAGTTTGATCTGAATTCCTTCCACTGAATATTTCAACCAGTAGAAAAGTTAAATATCATCTCTAACATATGGATAAGTGGAGGTAGAGCTCCATGGGCGGTTTTTGTAGGAACTTCCTACTCGCGCCACACAACTGTAGAATGGCCTGCAGCAGTGTTTCCGGGTCGATACGATATGGGTACCTTCAAAAACAGGTCCATCTCCAACTTATAAGTCAAAAACGTATTTATTAACTCCTCTGGAGTTATACATGAGGGTGGACAGCGGTGATAACGTACCGTGAGAAAATTCGTAAGCACGGTTATCTTGTTATTTGTAAAAAAATTGATAATAAAAATTTTCCAAAAAAAAGGTCCATTTCTTTTGTAAATAACCTTTCCATATTTTATATGATGTCCTTTTTGGTTATTTTATATTTTATGCTATTAAATGAAAGTACCTAACGATAAAATTAAAATAAAATATATATTTGAACTAGGAAATAAAAACCAACATACGACAGTATGTTTTGTTTATTTCATTTAGACAATACAAACAAATACTATAGCAGAAATGATATACTATTTTTAAAATTTAACCATTTCATGTTAGTAAAAAGGGTTTCAAAAAATATTATTGTGAAGATTAAAATGCACTCGTCCAAAACTGAAACTGATTCTGATAATAATTAAAACCTAACAACGAAATGAAAGCTAGATACCAATATTAATAACATACCGACTACCTACAGAATACTCGCATTTAATACATAAAATGTTACCACAGATAAATATTGCACATTAATTAAAAAAAAACAATAGATACATGTTTCAATAACAATAAAAACAAGCAAGGCACTAATGATTTATTATTAATATCTTGTCTGAATGGCAAAAGGCACAATGGACGCCACGACGTCTTTATTGGGCTCAATTTTAATTAGAGTATTAACGAAACGTTCAGACGAGTGCAAGAGGGTGCAAGAGGGTGCACGAGGGTGTAAGAGGGTGCATGAGGGTGTGCGGGGGGGTGTAGGAAGGCAGAGGGGGTGAGGGCGCGCGGGGGCAGGTGCACCTGGGCGGCGGCCGGCGCCCGGCGACCCACGTGCCCGGGCCGGCCGTCAGTCGCTCGCGAGCTGCTGCCGCCGCGCGCTCCCGGCCGCCCGCCTTCCTCCCAAAGCGACAGGTGGCGCCGCCCGCCGCCTGCGCGCTCAGCTCGGCCCGGCGCCCAGTCCATGACTCTACGCTCCGCCGACTCTAACTTTCAGCTGTAGCTCTTGAGTTCCGTGCTGTGCGTGCTGTTACTATTTGTATTTAATGATAATTGAGAGTTCTATGAGTGTTTTGGATGGTTCGGCGGAAAATGGTACATATTTGAAGGATTCGAAAGTCTTACATCTTGTTTAAGGCAGTGAGTATTTTTGTATTATTTTATTAATCAATTTTTTTTTTACATTTTATATAGCAGAAGTTATTTAAATCATGTATATTAGAATCTATTCGTGTATACTAGTACAAATTAGCGAAAATATTATATTTAAGCTAAAAGATTAACAACATTTTAGACAGTTATAAGCAGTTCTTAAATTATTATTAAAGCTTTATTTTAGTAAGAAAAGAAAATGTCCACACTAAGGCGGTGAAAAATATAATTCTGTTGTGTGGGTAGTTGACGAAGAAATGAATGTTGATGTTTTATTACGCGAATTGGTCCGCTATAGAAAGTAATAAAAAATAATTTTATAAGTTAATATTTCATACAAATCCCTCAATGGCATTAAGTTAAATCGATTTATTTTAAAAACCGGTACCGTTGCTATCCATATGTAGAGTCCTGTAGTTTATAACGTACACATTCAGCGTATATTCCGAAAGCCATTTTTTTTTTGTCAATTTCACAATAATAGAGAAGGAGACGTTTTCAATACATATTCGCACATATTCTAACATTCCTGTACCTCCCGTTTTCCTTAAGGATAAACGAAAACAAAAATACTGGTTTCATTTTTAACGATATATTCAAAAAAATCCTTCAGTTAATTATCACAAAGCATCAAATTGTGTTATTTTTTTTTATAATAAAATGACTTAGTGTCTATTTAAAAAGTTTTGGAAAATAAGCTTTCTGTATTCTTCTAAATGTAAAATAAGCCATGTGCCTAACTTTTTATTTAATTCTGCAATAGATGTCAACAATACAAACCTCACCTCATATATTTAATGAAAAATAGTTTATATGAAATAATAACTTCTCGCTTAATATAAAATTTTATGTGCTTATTATAAAAAAATATTATATTATTTACATACTTAATGTGGTAATTTTATAGAATAAATAATTTCAGCAAGTTTCCTTTTTTATTTTAAATATTTCATTTAACTAAATTGTGCGACAAAATGAGCGTCCACTTTCCGACAAAATGAGCGTTGTGCTCATTTTCGCATATATTTCGAATTTCAACGCTTTTTACTTTTATAAAAATATTCAAAATAGCCTAAGGCTTGTGGTTAAAATAATTTTAGAGCTAAAGAGGTCATAATAGACTTTTTTTCTTGGTTTTGTTTAAATATTATCCCCACAGAATACAGCCTTTTGAGAGATTTTTTATTTTTTTATAGGATGAATAACATCAGTCAATTACGAATTCGTCTACATATGTTTTTACCTTTACCAGCTACGAGTTCCGCTCTACACACGATGCCTCCAGCATTCAGTGAGGAATGGGGAACGGAAGTGTCTAATGGAGAACAGAGTGCTTTACACTAGGTTCCCCGGTTCAATCTGTCTACCATTGTATGTGCAGATTAGAGCGTGAAGCTAAAAAAATAGCATATTTAAAAAATATTAAATTACTTTCATTAGTTAATGCCTACAAATTAATAGTCAAATCCGGATATATTTTAATAACTTCTACCTACGCTTACTCCATATTTATTTTTTCATGTATTTGTAGAACAAATATGGGGACATTTATAAAGTAGCTTTTAAATTAGGATAATATTTAAAAGGCTATTACCGTTCCCACCGGGTCACGCATTTGTGATGTATAAAACATAATAATATTCTTCAAATGTTTATTTAGGTTTATATTTATTTTACTTCTACTCTTAAGTCCATATAAGTCCAAATTGTGAAATTTATTTGTTGTAGAGACCTGGTTTCATATGATTAATGACTGAGACCTGTCAATATTATTTAGGGTTCCGTACCTCGGCGTACCTCAAATGGTAAACACGGAACCCCTGTAGATTCACTTTATTGTCCGTCCGTTTTTCAGGATAACATGAGGCCATAGATCTGAGTGCATGGTTTGAATTTCAACGCGATATCTTCAAGCGTTCCTGAGATAAAAACTCTTGACAGACAGACAGACAGACGGAGAACAAAGTGATCTTATAAGGGGTTTTTTTTTCCTTAAAAGATACCGAACCCTAAAAACAATCTATAATTTTCAAAGGGCAATCTGTTTTTCAAATCCTTTATCATTATTGAAACATCGATAAGGTAGTTTTCCTTCAAGTACCTTGTTCGAGTGCTTCATTTGTATTTCATTTCTATTTCGTTTCTGAATAAAAGTATGATATTCTCTGAAGTTGTCTTGTGTAGAGGGAATAATTACTTTGGCCAATGTGAAGGACGTAGATATTCATTATTAATAGTTAAAGCAAAGAGCTTTACAAACAATTTATAATTGGAGTCGAAGATGGGAATAGTATTACAGACTTCAAGTATATATTTATAATATAGAAATATAAATTTTAAATTTTGAAGCGCACTAGAATTTTATTTATTTTAAATTCTCTGTTTTTTTATGCGCTACAATCTTTTGCGATCTGGAAGATCCCAAGACAAATCAAACAACTACAAACAAAATGTATCTACTTTTTAACCGACTTCTGTAAGAAAAGGTTATCAATTCGACTGTACTTTTTTTAGTTCAAAAGTGAATTTGGCCAAAGACTGGGTGGAGCCTTTTAACTGTAAAATGAAGAGATGGATCTGGTTTCTTACAGTATATTGTATTTTGAAAATCAAGCCTTTTCATTTGATACTGCTAGGTGGATTGTGTAAAAAATCTAACTCGCCTTTTCGTTGCGATGGCCATTTAAAATTAACAACAATATTGTTTAAGTAATTTCATTGTCATCAGCACAGAAGTAATCCAATTGGAGACAAGGACGTGTTTCATATTGAGCTTGCAAAATTTCACATATATGTGTTAGAGTATGTGAAATTGCTGAAGCTGAAGATCGGCAAAGTAAATAAAAGATAGTAAAAAAGAAAATTAACTGATCTATAGCTTAACAGTTCGGCTTAACAATTCTTAATATAGGATTATTTTTACGTAATATTTTAAAACATTATTTTGGTTTATTTTATAGATTTTTGCTTATGGAGGGGGGGGGGGGGGGTATTTGATATATTCTATTATTCAGCAGACGCATAAACGTAATATATCATAGTTATAACTGAAAGTAAATTACATTTTCCATGTATTGGGGTAAATTACCTATATAAAACGCTTTTTATCACCTTCACGTTGTATCCCGCACACAGCAGGAGGAGGGCCTAGTTTTAAAACAATCCGTTCCTCACTTTCCGCTAAGTTCTGGAGGCATTGCTCATTAAGTGGTAGAACTCAACGTCGCTCTTAGCCTCGACACTAGAGCGAAGAAATTAAGATATTAAATATATCATTTCGTCGAGTTGTAATCGAACCCACAATCTATTACGTTTCCAATCACACTTTATATCCCTATACAACGACTGGCCTGAATAAACGTTAACCTATTATAATTGTTTTTATATAACATTGCTCGTGAAGAACATAATGAAAAGTTATATTTCACAATAGTATTCTCTTATAAAAAAGATAATTATTAAAATGGACTACGTTGGTAGATAACCAAGAATAAACTTAATCGGTGCTTTTCATACAATAGTTTTTAATTTCCGTATTAATTCAAGCGCAGTAACCCAGTGTAAGGTTCACACATGTTAAACGCAAACGAGCGCATATACGAGTATACGAGTATATGAGGCAGCAAGTATAATGCAAGCTATAGGAAGCTCGCTGTGATTAGTCTAGACTTTTCCAATGAATTATTTTAAACAATCGAAATATTATGTTTGTTTTAATAGCGACTTTGAAGTATAAATTAACAAGAGAATTTGCTATTTTAACTTTATTATTCCTAAAATATCTCTTGTTTGCAAGAACTTAGTTAGTAACTTTTAAAGTACATTTGTTTGCTATGTTCACACATTCCTAAAATCTATAATTTTATCAAAATAACAATAATAATTATAATCTTTACGGATGTTTGTCCGATTGTCTCTTTGATTCGTATTGTTTTTGCATATTGAGTGATGCTCAACGCTGCGCTTTGCTTCGTCACCAGAGCGAGGGTTTAATGAATATTTTCATTAAATATTTTTATATATTTTCTATCCTATATCTTATAAAACAAAGTCGCTTTTCGTGTCTGTCTGAACTTTCTAAATCTTCTTCTAAACCACCCAACGGATTTTGATGCGGTTTTCACCATTAGGTCGAGTATTTCTCAGGGAAGGTCTATATATAGTTTATTATTTGTACATTCTTATGTAAATTAACATAAATACGATAAATGTGTATAAAGTCCTACCCGCTGAGACACTTTGGCGCATGCGCTGCTTTAATGGTAAATACTACATGAAAAAAATGTACTGGAGTATTGTTCCTCTTAATAAGATCTACAAAAAAGTCCGCGATGGCATATTCGTATCTTTTAAAAATAACGTGTAGTGATCATATTTCTGTCTAAAAATAGTAATTTCAATATATTTTTTATTGTGAAGGGATATTTTTCCATAATGGTATTAATCTTTATCCTTTAAAATACTTTATTATTTTTTAACGTTAAACGAAGATACAATTTGCTTTTTACACTATTTCGAAGCTGCGAATAGTTTTAGAGAAATGCTCTCAGCATATAAATAAGTATATTAGTTACGTTGGCCATTTAATGTAGATCAAAACTGTCTTTTANCTTTAAAATACTTTATTAAATTTCTACGTTAAACGAAGATAAAATTTGCTTTTTAAACTATTTCGAAATTGCGAATAGTTTTAGAGAAAAACGCATTTAATTATTGACACATCACGCCGT
Source organism: Heliconius nattereri (assembly GCA_013403645.1). NCBI lineage: Eukaryota > Metazoa > Arthropoda > Insecta > Lepidoptera > Nymphalidae > Heliconius > Heliconius nattereri. The sequence goes on from JAAIXI010000220.1 coordinate 416,038, forward strand.
TCACACATCAACTGTATCGAGTCAAGTTTCACTTATCGCTTACTCTCAGCATATAAACAAGTATATTAGTTACGTTGGCCATTTAATGTAGATCAAAACTGTCTTTTCTGTTTTTCATTATAATAAGTACTTTAGAAGTTGTTACAATATCAACAAATCCTTGCTGCGAAATGCGCCTCGCGACGTATGCTTATACAAGCGAGTCCGCCGCGCCCGCCTGCCTTACACGCATCGGTGGTTCAGTGGTAGAATGCGCGCCTGCCACGCGGGCAGCCCGGGTTTAATTCCCGGCCGATGCATTCTATTTAATTTTCGTCACAGGCAGCCACGTAGTGCTTGCTTTTCATCAGGGACAGAATACCCTCTTCAGCATTAACCACAAGCTCGAAAAAAAAAACCCGCCTGCCTTTATAGCAACGAAGATTTAGATGCGTTTGCACGTATTGGATAATTGGAGTTGAATGTATTATTTCAGCGCGATATATTTTAAGTAGCGAAGGTAGGCTTTTGTTTATAATTTCTTCCGTTTAAAAAAAGTCATTTACCTATCTAAAAATAGTCATTTAAATATATTTTAATAAGTACTTGAAAAAATTAGTAGCACAGATTAAAAATTACGGTACCTACTAAAAAATCCTTGCTGTGTAAAACAATTGGAAAATCCTTATTGAAACTACGAAAATGCGGGTTGCATTAAGGTTTAATTAATTTTCACATTATCTTAAGTGCTTTGCAAACATACATTATATGAATAATCCAGTAGTAAAAGCGGGCGAAGCCGCAAGAGGGTCGCTAGTATTAAATATTTTCTTTCTTAGAATGGGAATCGATCTCATAATCTGTCGCGTTACCAGTCCCACACTTCTGCCCCTGCACCATGACTGACCCCATAAACAATACGTATTTGAGTTTGTTTTGTATGATGCTTGCCACAGACTGTGTAAATGTTTTCAATCCTCGTCAACCAAACCTATGACGTAGAATAAATATTATTCAACTACGAGTTTTGTATGTCTTTACATATTTTTTGAGACCGTTTATTCTCTTCTCGTTGACCTAGAATTATGATATTTGGCAGTTATGTCTACAGTTAGTACTAGTTTAGGAAAAAAAACTATAGATATACATTTGTGGTGAAATCCTTAAAAATAATAGCCTTAAAAATGGGGCAAATTTAGTATTAAACCCGCTTGTTCAAATGAAGTATCAAATGAAATGGCTTTGGCTAAGCTAAATTTGAATTTCAAAAAAACTCGAGACCTGCAATTTTTGTACCCATGGTGGGTAAGCCACATTCGCGCTTGTCCGGGTTTTTTAAAGATATAAATCCATAATCACTTATTTTAGGTAGGTACGACATTCATATAACAAATAAATTGTTTTCTAGTTCCAAGTTTCAAACTCATATAACCCAAAAATGTAATTACAAAACAACATGAAAAATCGTTTATTACCATAGTTGTCATCAACATAAATAACTCCGATTCAAAGCAATCAAATATATAACAAAATAAAAACAAATAAAAATATAAATCACAGAGGCCAGAGTCCATTTGAACCACTCTAGTTTTAAAAGCTTTTCAAACGAGTTCGTGTAATAAATTTAGCCTCATACACTTATTATTATTATTGAGGTTCACGCAGTATGCGGCGGAACTCAAGGCCGCCCTTTGCCTCGAAACCAGAGCGAGGAAATGAAAATATTAAATGCTTAAATTCCTCGAGTGGGGTTCGAACCCACAGTTTGTCCATAACTGACTTAAATGGAAAGGTACTATATACTGGCATTTATAAACTTTAGACATATAATAACATATTTCTATTATTGGACAATTGCCCATGCCCACGGTCTATCTGACCAAATATTTGAATCCGAAAACGAGCTATGATGATGCAAAACATGGTTTACGAGTTTATTATAGAAAATGTCTTGGCAAGCCGTCATACGATATTACGTGTAAAATTTTAATATATAAGTAATCTATCTTTTTCGTGGTTTTTTATTGGAACGACTTATTATAACTTTATTTTAACTAGAAGATAGCTCTCCGCTCGAATTCAAGACATAAAGTGTTGCGTGGAGTTCAACGCCATACCTTGTCTTATCAGAACGGTAAACGCCATAACCGTCTCATATATCTTCATAGCTCGCTAGAATAATTATAATACTAAAAACCAGAATAGTTAGAGGTGTTAGTCAGTAAATGAATAAGAATTAGTTTTCAAAATGAAACACCACGGGGATATATAATGTTAGTATAATTTATAAGCATAAATAACCTACAAGTACACTAAAAGGTCTTAGTTATTATAGTTTCAATTCAAGGAATCGTATCCATGAAGATTATTAGATCTTTAATATTGAAGATCGAGGCCTTCGTGGCGTAGTGGCACTGTAGTTGCGACGGATGTGGGGTCGATTTCTATTTGAGCAATTAAGTATTTAATATTTTCTTTTCATCGCTTTGGTGACAAGGCAAGGTTGGCATTGAGATTCGCTATTGAACAAGCAATGCCTTGCGGCATAGCGAGCGGTGGATATTGGGAAACGCAGTGTCATAACACTAGGTTCCTTCTACTTACTCTGCTATCCGTGGGATAGAGCGTGAAGTTGAAAGAAATATTCAAAGCCCGATTGATTAAGCACAACCTTGTTATCCAACACAGTTAGTTGCCTCAAGACAAAGAAGGATTGAAAATCAGCTTCACGCTGTATCCCGCACACAGCAGGGTAGGCAGAGGGAACCTAGTGTTAAGACACTCCGTTCCCCACTTTCTGCTGAATACTGGAGGCATTGCGTGTTGAGGGATGGAACTCGACAGAAACGTCACGCTTTGCCACGACACCAGGGCGAAGAAATTTGAATAAATATTTCACTTCCTCGAGTGGGGATCGAGCCCACAACCGTCACGTTACAGTGCCCCTGACGGACAGAAAGAGAAAGAGTTTCATATGAATCGTTGTAAAACTTAAATAAATCTAAAAAGCGAGTCATTCAATAAGAAGTCAGTCACCAAGACTGAAATATTCAGTTGAATATTTCGCTAAGCCTGTGTTCGATACAATTTCCATAATAGGTACTCTACGTCAGTACTGTACGAGTGTTTTCTAAATTAGCCGCAAACAGCAAAGTAAGTACAGTCAGTATAAAAGAATGTTGGTTTTGTATTGTTGCATCGATTGTGTCGTAACAAGGGGGTATTGTTGACAAAACAGAAAACACAATGGAGCCCCCGCATAATAATATGTTGGGAGCGAGTCCGGCTCAAGTTGTTTTACCATTTCATTCATCATACACGCCTCAACCATTCAGCTTACGTACGCCTAGAGAAACTTTTTTAAATTCCTACATTTGTACGCTACGTATTTATTTTCCATCAAAGTTTTCCAGTTTTTATATGTAACGGCATACAAGCATCGTTAAAAATTGTTGAAGTTTTGTTAAATATGTGTCTACAAGTATGAAATATATCTATTGTATGCATTTGTTCATTAATTTCTGTTCATGAAGAGTTTCATGTGCTCTTCTTCTTCTTCTTATACTTCTCTCCAAATAGTGAAGGTTGGCAGGCAAATTCGCTTATTTAGTCCTGTCCTTGGCTAGATGAAGTATTTCTACAGTTTTATATTGTTTAGAAAACATAAAAAATGTAACATACCGGAATTTGAACCCGCGCTTGTTGGAAACCGTCTACGCGCTCTGACCAACTAAGCCATTCGTTCTTCGTCCGCTCCGCTGCATTCAATTTTTTATTTGTTTTCCAAAAAGTTTCTTTTTTTAATTGTGAAATAACTCTTTAAGAATGTTAAAAATATTCTACAGCTTTTTATGTTTTATATACACATAACACATTTTTAATGGAATTTGTTATTGAAAGTACAGAATATAACTCAATTATAACACTGATATACTAGCTATCTAAGGCAGCAAATTGTTTTAGACGTCATGTTAACCTTAAATTATTTTTATGAAATAACCTACACTATACAAATCTGAACAATAAATAGACTCTCACGAGGCGAAGAGCAATTTGTTCTTGGGAAAGCCTAATAAAAGGATATTGAGAGGCAACAATGGTGAAAAGTGCATGAAATATTCCAGTAACAATAAATAAAAACTGAGAGTAAAATTGAGGTGCCGTGGGCCCAAACGTGTGACTGTAAACGCGACAGGTTTTGGATTCGATGAAATAAATATTTAATATTTTAATATCTTTGCTGTAGTGTCGAACAAAGCGTGGCGTTGAGTTCCGCCATTCAACACGCAACGCTTCCACAATTTGGCAGAAAGTCTTCGTCTCTGGGTGCCTCCTGAAGGTTCTGAAGATTGGCCGCTTCCCAAGATTCCCAAGATCTAGTTTTCAATCCAATGCTATACTTTGTCCAGCATGCATTTTGCTACGTCCACTTTTTTATTATTAGATTATTCTATTTAATATTTCTCTTCTACTAATAATATTATTTAAGTAGTTAAATAATTATGTAAATATCTACTTTCATATAGATTATTGTAACTAATAATTAATTACACTTAATTAATTACATAGTCTGAAGTTAAAAGTATATAAAAATATGTCCAAAAACACAAAGAGATGTTGACATTAATTAATGCTTACAACATTCGTTTCAACTATAAAACGTTGGCTTATTTTATTATATAGCGACCGAGCAACCTAGATTCCTATAGAAATAAATATATAGAATTAATTTAAAACATCGTAATGAAGTTTAAAAAAATGTGAAATGATTAATCATCCTTAGTGTTTATGCTAGATTATTTTACATAAAAATACCTAAGAAATAGTTGACATTAAAACTTTATCCATTGAGAACTCTATGAATAGTAATTAATTTTATGATGAGGGGTAGGACGAAAAGAAGTTCGTCGTCAGCTCTATTGGTTTCCATGTTGACAATTTGCAAAGTGGTAAATGCTACTTTGTTAGCTTCTTTGAATTTAGTTTTTTTTTTTACTAATTTCCAACGTATTTTAGATATCAATCGGGAAAAAAAAATAAGAAAAAGTACCTAGATGAAAAAAAGGATTTATGTAACATTTAATATTAACAGTTGCTTAATTTATACCTTATAAGTTGAAAGCACAATAAAAGAACTATTATTTTAAAAACAGAAGCACAGCATTTTATACAGAAATCCAGTATTCATTCGATGAAATCTGAAAACATAAAAGTACTATTTTCATTCATCCATTTGTAAAACCTTTTTGAATCGACAATAAAATCAGGCCATAGACAGATAGTTCGAATCCACGTCACTCTAGAATAACATTTTTTTCCTGGCTTCAAATATGTAGTACTGAAAAAAGTCTTATAAAAGTCAAAATATTGTCATACATTTTGTATAGAGATAAAATAAAATAAAATAAAATAAATCAGCTTCACGCTGTATACGGCGCACATCAGGGAACTTAGTGTTAAGACACTCCGTATTATCGAGTGGGAATCGAACCCACAATCCGTCGCGTTTCATACACACTTTGTACCTCTGTGCCACTACTGGCTGCAATAATAGAGAGAGAGATATTTTATTTAATAAATAAAAGATACTAGTATGTCGCTCTATAAACGACGAGCGCCCGTATTTGTAAAGCTTTTATGGTAAATAATATGATGAAAAGCTTTTATTTCTGTTTCAGTTTCGTATGTAAGTCTGAAAATATTTTTTTACTATGACTATTGTTTATTTATCCCCAGGGGGAGGGCAAACGTCGCCTATAAATTGTAGTCAATGGTTATGAGGTAGCAAGTGCGTGATATCTATTGTTGTTTCTCACCCTCGCCTGTTCATCATAATGTCGCGCTTTTATTCAATCTTTATTTTCTTCTTTGCTTTACTCCGTATCCCACATATAGCAGAGCAGACAAAGGGAACCTAGTGCTAAAACATTCTGTTTCCCAGTTTACGCAGAATTTTCAAGGCATTGTTTGTTGAGTGGCGGAAATCAACACCACGCTTTTGCCTTAGTAATAGAACGAAAGCATGGACATCGAACCCTCAACTATCGCATTAGAATTACGCATCTACCTGTTAAGTCTTCTTCTCCATTTTATTATTTCTTTTCCAAAACAATTGTTCATCATATAATCACCTCCTTTTACGAAGGACGCCATTATGCTAATACTTATTAACGACGGTCTAACGTTATTTGTCGCGTCCACAATGTCGTCTCTTTTTGAATGGTAATCACGATCAACGCTGATTTATTGTTTGAATTTTCTAAGGAGACTTCGTGAATTAACATAATTATATTATCATTTATCTCCCCCAATTCTTCTTTTGTGTAAACTGTTACAATTAAAATCAGAACTTTTCAGCTGGACGCTGTATTCCGCATACAGTATTCCGCATTCAGGGTTGGCAGAGGGAATCTATTGTTTAGACACTCCGTTTCCCATTTTCCGCAAAACTCAACGCTGGGCTTTTTGCCATGGTGCACGAGCGAAGAAATGAAAATCTTAAGAAATGATAATCAATTCCCTCGAGCGGGGATCGTGCCCACAATAGTTGCGTTACAGTCACAACCTTGTGCTCTTGCATCACACCTGCCAACAAAGTCAGAATTTCAAAGGTCCAATTGAAAAAAAAACAGTCGAATTGAAATTTAGAAGCTAGCAATTACTTTAATTACATTTTTACTTAATATATACATTTGTGGTTGAATCCCAAATAATAATAGCCTTAATAATGGGGGGAGGGGGGTGGGGGTGTGTTGAAATTAGGTATTATAGCCGTATAGTATGCTTTTAGATGAAAGGGCTTGGTGTGCATATTCAGATACATATTTTATTTATTTTTTATGACGCACTAATTGTACGAAACACTTAGTGGGCCAGCGCGGCACGCGCTCGTCCAATTTTTTTACAAGGTAATAATAATTTGAACCAGTGTCCGATTGAGCTAAAATTTAGATTACGACTTCAGTTCTGATGGCAATAAAATTAAATTTTATCAATTTTGTTGTTAATCCAAAATGGCTGCCGTAGGAAAATGGCAGCCATGGCAGCCATGGCAAAAAAATACATTGAAAAAAATCTGGAAAAGCTTGTTTTAAAACAGTTTTTTAATTAATATATTATTTATGATAATAGTTTTACATTAAGCTACTACCACAGATAACATATAAACGTGCTTAGAACAGTTAAATACTTCTTACTGTGCACTCCACTTACTCGAAAATAATCGGCTTAAATCATAACTCGTCGTTTCTTGTTTTTGCTCTACCTTAATGGGTTGGAATTTACTAAAAGTCATAACGCATGTTGTTGAGATATGACCCTCGTCATAAATGTCGGGTTCAGACCTCGAACTAGCACTTCATATTCCATAAAAGTCATTCCTGTCCAAGACTAGAATGTTCATTAAATATGAAAACCCAACATCTGTTAACATATATTTCATTTTTATACTTTGTAGATTTCATTTTTGTACTTTTTAAAAAATACATCTCGGATGGTTCACTAAAGTTCTTATAGAGGACAATATATATACATTACAGATAGGAAAATAACAATTTCTTAACACTTTTAATGAAGTAAAAATCTGTGGCTTAAAAATATTTTACAACTTCTCATATGATTCAGTTAGCTCAAAGATGTCTAATTTGGTCTAATTAAAACTTAGAATATCACAGAGATTCGGCGATAGATAAGTATTGACCTCTTCAATACTTGTTTCTTTTATTGTAATAATTACAAAATCTAACTATTCACTTTAAAATACGTTAAAGACCATAAGTATATGCTAAAAAAAATAAGTAATTATAGGTAGCATTTTCTCTTAATGGAAGTTTTATTTGACTTTTTAATTTCAGTCTAAATACTACATTTATTATAAACAGAAATGAAAAAAGCAGAAAAACCATTTCGTCTTTGTAAAAGCCCGACTTCTTGTGGGGACTTTGAAATTCCAACACTATTAAATTGCTCTAATTCCTTCTCTCTGGCAGTGGCTCAAACCATTTTTTGCTCAATTCATTAGTCGTATAAACAGAATTTTGTCTTTTAGAAAAACCTTACTATCCCCTAGGAAAATTTTTAACCTTATTCTATACAAGTGCAAGTAGAAACTTAAGCTTTTCTCTTTTAAAAATATTGGAGATTATAAAATAACAGTAAAACCAATACTGACTGTATACTATTGTTTATAAACTAGTAAAATTTACGAATAAGTAAGGCCAGTCGTGACGCAGAGATACAAAGTGTGACTATAAAATCGCCTGGTTGTGAGTTCGATCGCCACTCGAGGAAATGGAGTATTTATTTAAATGTATATTTTCAATGTTGTGCTCCGCCACTCACCACGGAATTCGGCGGAAAGTGGAGAACGGAGTGTCTTAACACTAGGTTCCCTCTGCCTACGCTGCTGTGTGCGGGATACGGCATACAGCATTTAATTATTGGTTTTAATTAGTGAAATTGAATAAAATTTTATTAAAATATAAAAAAAAACAATGTATCCATTATAAAGAAAATAAACAGCAAGTGAACAAATTTAGTATATTTGACTTGGATAATCAAAATAAATATTGTTAAATATATATTTTTATTATCATATTAAAATCTTCACATAGAATTTATTTATTAATAATGATTTAATTGACTTGGCAGTATAATCCGTCGAAAACATCTTAATCCCCACTAACTTCCCATGTCATATATTAGTATATACATATTAGGTGTATGCAAGTGTGGTCGTTAATCAATTAGAGGAAACCACATTTAGCTCATATATAATTGGCCCGGTCCAATGTATGGTAAGCTAACCATACAAAGGCTATATCTGGACTAAGTTCAACACAAACTTTACAGACCAGTATATATTACCGAATATTACTGTTATTGAAGTTTCTGACAAAATACCCCAAAGTACATAGTCTTTATGTAATAATAATCTAGTATAATCTAATATTATTATTTTAATAATTCAATGGAAGTCAGAAACTTCAATTCTTTCTTAAGAGTAAAACGACTTCATTAAATTTGGTTAAATTTTTCGTTTATACAATGGAATGGAAGACATGGAAACCTTCGTAGTATTTTCTTTCTTCTCATATTTTGAAAGGAAACTATCCATATAGTAAGTTAGGAACGGAGTGTCTTGACACTAGGTCCCCTCTGCCTACCCTGCTGTGATTTATTTATATAGTATTTATATTATCAAAAGTAGGAGAATTTTTCCAAAAGTTTTCCAAATAGACGCCCCTATCCTAGTTTTACACTGGTACAAATGGAAGACTGAAATCATTATGCATATTTTGGCCACAAAAGGAGACCATTTACCTCGAAAACCCCATTTTAAAAGTAATTATACATTTTGTTTTTGCAGTCCGCAGCAAAGAGACTCCGACATAAATACAAACTCATGTTAATTAAAGAAAAATTCTTAAGCTCTTTCATCGTGATGGATCCAATGTGTGTGAAAGGGCTGTAGTCAAGAGGCACATGATTTAATTAAACGTAAAGTTTATGTAGCTCAGAAGTTTATTTGAAAATAAACTAAATTCATATGCCTAATACTATGTTTTTTAACGTTATTAGTAAATAACTTCAATATATAAAAAATCTGCTTCACGTTATATTCCGCACACATCAGGCAGTGGAAACCTAGTGTTAAGACACTTCGTTCACCATTTTCCGGCAAATTCTTGAGATATTGCGTCTTGAGTTGCAGAACTCAACGCAGCGCTTTGCCTTTACACCAGGGCGAAGAAACAAAAGTATAAATTTAAATAAATATTCCATTTTCTTAGCTCTGGGGATTGAACCCACAACCATTCGCGTTTACAGTTACCCAATTGTGCCCCTGGGCCACGACTGGTCTAAATAAGTTACTAGTAAATTATTTGCAAAGCTACATGGATCTACATGTGTTTACCTTATAAAAAATCTATTTCTTTTGTAACGTATACTTTTAAAACCCTAACTATCCATAAAAAAATATATATTTTCAATAACATGAAATAGAACAAATAGAATTTAACTGACTCTTTCTGAAAGCTGATTTTAACAATATACATTTCATTAAGAAAATATGTAAATAAATATAGTATAGTACATATAGTAAATAAACACCTAAGAGAATAAATTTGTTAAACGGTTAGAACCGACAGCTAAAACTAAAAGCTTAGAAAAATTTAGACCAGCCAATACTTTTAATGTTTTTAGAGGAAAAACTGCACGAAATACGTATGTATACGAGTATATGTGCTTCCACGAGGCTTTAGTCTTGATTAAATACAGCTATCGTCGACATACGTAGTATATAGTACGTATCTACCGCCATTACGTTGATAAAAGAGACATAAGATTGTATTTTCACGTTAATGCTGCAAGGAAAGTTTTTGTTTCTAGAAACGAAAAAAAGAAAAATATAGTAAAAGTCATAAGCTATGCCTCATGAATTCGGCGGAAAGTGGAGAACGGAGAGTCTCAATACAATGATCCCTCTGCCTATTCCGCCTATTCCTAGTGCGGAATTCAGCGTGAAGCTGAAAAGTATAGTTAAATAAAAAAAATCTATATTTATACATTATTGGAAAAAGATTTTCGTTTAATTCAATTGTGTCGAAATAATAACATACCTTTTGCAATTCAATTGACTCAATAATTATATAACTTTCGAGAAATTGAGTTCTAATAATCAACATTTGTTATTATAGAAACTTGGAAACTTTCAAATAATAACATCTAAATATTATCATATGCTTCGTAATTCATGATATGGTACGGTTCTTTGATTATAGCGTTCCGAGCGTGCCAGTTGAGCACATATCACTTCGCCAATCTCACTTTGTGTGGAGCAGACGTGAAGGAGGTTGTACGGTAGAAAAGAGAATGTTACACAATAGGAGAATTTTCGTAATTTAAATCTTAACGCTGACCTTAAATATCCATTAAAGAAAACAGAAGCGTTTGACATATAACAGGCCTTCCGATTGAGAAAAACACATTATTATCCTCGTCTTATCGCTTCGCATCTTCTGCTATATTGTATGTTTATAATTTATAGTAAAATCGAAAACTAAAATAAACTTGTTTTTAATATATTTTTTTCCTTGGCACCAGAGCGAAAAAAAGAAAAATATTAATAAATAATGGGAATCGAATCTACAACCGTTGCTTTCCACACGCTAGTCTCCCTCGAACATCATTGCTATAATAAATTTAAATTATATTATTATTTATGGATATAACATCACAGGTGGTGCAAATGCCAACGAGTTCAAATTAACACGTATCACTCTCCTATCTATTGAAGCGAGCGCACTTTATATGATTATCGAACGTCAAATTAAATGACGTCGATTGCGGTGGTTTTCTAGATAGAATTATATATTTTTTTTGTAATTATATAAATTTAAAAAATATATGTAATTTGTGGCCTAAGTGTTAATCTTATATACAGGGTGGAATTGTCAGCACCACTTTAAATGAAACCACAGTTTTAACTGCTCTATAAAGGCCTAATATAATTCAGAAAAAAAATAATTCCCAAAAATGAATAAGTTATTTTTTGAAACAAAATAAATAATAAAATTATCGTTTTAAAATAAAACGCCATTTGTAAAGTATAACATAGGCACGCATACACTTACCTGTCGGCGCGGCAACGTCGCGTACGTATGTGTACGTCACACGAAATACAGGTATGGATAAAAATCGTGAAATTAATCCTACGTCCAGTACATTGATTAATTTCTTTAGTTCTGAGTTTGAAATATTTTACCCTATAGTTTCAGTAGAAGGAGCGCTGCCTCTTCCACCCTATATAAACTACATTCGTTTAAAGTTTCATCTAAATCAGTTGACTAGTTTTTGCGGGAAAGCGAAACTAAGATCGATCTTCTTAAATTTGCGCATTTCTAATATTAGTAGGACAATAAAGAATGAATTGACATGTACAAAACGCGTTGCCATACAAATGTGTATGTTACTTTAGACCAAAAGTGTATAATATTGTTATACATGTGGCGCAGGGGCACAAGTGTGTGACTACAAACGCAATTGCTTGTGGGTTCGGTCCCCACTTGAGGGAAATAAATATTTATTTAAAATTTATTAATTTCAGCACCCAAATAACGGGAATTTATTGATAAAACACTGTGTTCCCCATTTTTCCCCAGATTAGGGAGGCATTACGTGTTGATTGGCGGAACTCAACACCGCGCTTGTATAGTTATAATAAATGGTTAATACTATTTAAAATATTTAATAATGTTGTTTGATGTACCCGTACATTAGAACAATTAGAAAACAGTATTTCTCTTTGTCCCAGGTTTCGGTAGGAAGGCGTCAGGTGTGAAGACAGGGTGCGCGACATGTGGCGGCGATGACGCGGCGTGCAGCGCGCGGCATGCCCTGCTGACATGGCACGCAGCCGCTCCGCCCTCCTTACGCTGGCAGCTCTCACAGCACTCGCCGGTAAATAACTTATTATTATAATAAACTAGTGGACCCGAATGCTCCTACGCCAGCTTGAACTATACGAATATTTATTAAATATATTTATGAAATTATTTTCAGTTTTCAATAGAGAGATGCGTTAAGCAAGCTCGTTTTGGGTGACGTTTTCTAACAAACTTTGCAAATCGTTGCTTAGCAACGACGGTTGTTATTAACATGGCGGAATAAATTGCATGTCAAATTAATAAGTATTTTAATATATTGATATATATACATCGAAAATAATACAAATATGAGAAAAAAAAGTATCCTATGTTCATAACGACACCCTCAAGTATCTCTATATGAGTATTTTATCACAATTAAATTAACGCTTTGGCCCTGATTGCGTAAAAGACAGACAGACAGACAGAGTTACTTTCGAATTTATAATATAGGTATGGATATAATTAGGATAGGACCGAAACCAGATACTGATTATGACAAAAATGATAATTTTTAGGGTTCCGTGTCTCAAAATGTAAATTTGTAAACCTAATAGGAACACTTTGTAGTCGTTCTGTCCGTCCGTCAAGACCATTTATCTCGAGATCGGGTAAAGGAGCAGCTGAAATTAATATCAAATATTTAGGTTTATGAACCTTTGAAGCACAAATAAATTAAGCTTCTAGATCAAAGCAATTAATATATACGAGCAAATTGTGCATCTATTTTGTGTGCATTTTGTATGAAATCCGCCGCATAATCAAAATATATAGGATACTTCCCGGGGAACTACAATTACAAATATTGGCATGTAGTGAGGACATGCAATACATATAAAAATTGCACATTTTTCTTAGATAATATTCAAGTACTGTAATAGGTACAACTGCAAGTTCAAATCTTGTGATATCAAAATTTCTATAGGTTGTTAAAACTTTTGTTGTTAGCCTGTCTGTAACAAGAATATAGCTTCGCTTTCGTATCCCGGACTGTTGCAAGAAACAGTAATTATATTAATAACGACTCCAAATGCTATTGTGTAATATAACAACACAAGAAGAAATCTTACGAAGAAATAGCGATCGTTTCCAACTTTAAACATTTATATTACACTCAGAGGAATGAATATATATTGATTTATAATTAACAATGCTAACTATTGCCATGCATAATAATTATTATATTTTTTATTTTTTTTTTAATTTATCTTACTACAAGTGGACCCGAACGCGGCTACGCCCGCTTGAACTATACGAATATTTATTAAAAATATTTATGATATTATTTTCAGTTTTCAATAGAGAGATGCGTTAAGCAAGCTCATTTTGGGTGACGTTTTCTAACAACAAACTTTGCAAATCGTTGCTTAGCAACGGTTACATAGCGACGGTGTTTATTTACATGGCGGAATAAATTGCATGTCAAATGAATAAATATTTTGATATTTTGGTATATATCGAAAATGTTACAAATGTGAGAAAAAAAAGTATCCTATATTCATCCCGAGACCCTCAAGTATCTCTATATGAGTATTTTATCACAATTAAATTAGCGGTTTGGCCCTGATTGGACAGACAGACAGAGTTTCTTTCGAATTTATAATATAGGTACGGATATCATACCCAAGGTACATACGAGTAGATACTGTTATAATACGTTTATCTGAAATAGAATACACTACCACTGGCATATTAATATTCTTGGCTAACATGTTGCTCTTGTCTCACCACATGTATTATACTTATCTACTAAAATTGCTCTGTAATAGCAAAACGCTTACACGAATGCGCTATAAGCTAAGGAAAGCATTTACTCCGTTATATCCGTGAGGATATTCTGGCTAAATATTGTTCTTTGGTTATGAAAGTAAGATAATCTTGTGATATACGAAATTTCATAGGTTTATAGTGTTATGTAAGAACTACCAAGTAGTACTAATTACCCCACTTTTTCCCCCCCCTTTTTGTAATATTATACTTGCAAGTTATTGTGAGACAAAGCAACGTTGATACGAAGATAGTGGATTCGATTATCATTCAGGAGAGTGAATTATTTTCATTTGTTGACTTTGGTAACAAGTACAAAGGACGGCGTTTAATTACGCTATTCGTGGACGGATTGTTTTGACAGCGGCTTTTTATATATTTCTCAATACATTTAGCTAAACTCTGTTTGTGAATTTTATTGAAAATGTACAAAAATCGAACTTCTTTAATAAAAATAATTAATAGTTTTTATAGTTATATTATTTTTATTTGTTATAAATCCTCAGAGGTATACTTATATCGATATATAGGTCAGTGAAAACTAGAAAAACTTAATAAAATTAAAATTATAACATATAAAATTGAATTTGCTTCACTGCGCTCATCTAATGAAGCTGAACTAGACTATACGGGCCATTCGGGTATTAGTTAAAAAAGAAATATTAGAAAAAAAGGTAGTATGCGTATTGAGAACTCACAAAATTAATTTGTTATTTCGCAAAATAATTAATATTAGTACAAGATATATTATGTATTATATAAGTCTAGATATATGCAAGCTAGCTATCCGCTGGCGAATCCGCCCATTTCAACTATTTAATTATTAATTCACAGCGATTATGAACAGCAATTTTATCGACCAGCATTCATTAAATGGTATATCTTTTCTAGCAATTTCTTCTAGTGTTATTCCACACCAAGGAAAGAAAAATACTTATTTATAAAACGTATAAAATTTGAACGTAGCGGGATCTGACAGAAGCAGAGACACGGGTTCAAATCCCACTACATTAAATTTTTTATACGCTTTCTAAATAAATATTGGTTTATTTTTGTATTTATAAACCTATTGCAATAAAACAAATATTAAATATTAAGGGAAGCCTGCCAAAAAATATATGTATAATGGAAACTGTAATTAAGCCGTTTCTGAGATTAGCGCGAACAAACAGCTAAAAAATTATTAATTATTGTTTTTGGTTCTATTACGTTATTTATTAAATGCCGAAATAACATTTTTCCTTCTATTATATTTCATGTACAGACACCGATCCGCACTGGAAATATGCGCCACATAGTCATATATACTCGTATATATCATGGATAGTCGGATCGTGATTGGCATTGCAAGAGAGACCTTCGAAAACTTGATGAACTTCTAGCATCATTGCAGATTCCAAATCGAAGTCAGGTTTTGATTGCATTCCATTCACATAAGCGACAAATGCTGTACCACACGCAAATAGCCGAGGCCACTTTACGAACTAACGAAGCATTTGATAATGACAGCCGCCGAAAATACCAACAACAGTCGAAAAATGTCCATTTAAAATGGTATTGGGTCGTGCTTTTAAAATTTACATGCGCTTTTAGCATATTTCCTAGCATTTGAAGTTGAAATTAATATTTTTATTGTACATACATTCATTATTATTATACATTCGAAAACACAGTATGGAAGATACTGGAGGAAGGTCACGTGAAGATCATGAGGACCGCCCGGAGGGCATGGATGAAAGAGGTATGTAGAGACCGTAGAGTTCGACACTCCGTTCTCTCTGACTACCCCGCTAGGTATAAAGCGTGAAGTTGAGTTTAGTTATTGTACACAAATAGTGCACTGTTACAAAAAGTTACAAATTTAAACTTGTAAGTTTCGATAGTAGCCGTAGAACACAAAATATTAATGTCATACCTCTCTCTCTCTCTCTCTACATAGAGTAGTAGAACAACAATAACCCCATTCGATCCCCAGTTGGGGGAATGAAATATTATTTATCAATAGTTTCATATCTTCCTTTAGTAACAAAGCTAAGTGCGGCGTTGAGTTCCGCGACTCTACACGCAAAATCTCAAAAATTCGGCAAAAAGTGTCTCAAATCGAAATTTCATAATATGCAAACACTTAATGTTTTATACCTATTATGTAGAAAATGAACGTAAAGTTTACAAACTTAAGGTAAAAGGGCATATAAAAGTTAACATGCTAATTACTGCTTGCGGATTTATAAAAGTTCTGATAGGCGTAAGTAATTACTTCAATGGCTCTCGGAAACTACGAATTTAAAAATTTTCAGTTAATTATATGAATGCAATATACAATCCATATAAGTTAAACTAACCACTGTATAGAACTACTACTATATTTTCATTACTATAGAACTACTAACCACTATTTAAATTAACAGTTATTGAGGCCGGCGTGGTGTAGGGGCACAAGGGTGTGACTCTAACGGAACTTTTGTGGCTTCGATCCCCACTCCAGGGAATTAATTATCTATCTTTGTCATCATTATCTATCTTAATATTTTCATTTTTCTTCTGGGACCACGACAAAAGTCCGGCGTCGAGTTCCGCCACTCAACACGCAATGCCTTCAAAAAATTCGGCGGAATGTGGGAACACCAAGGCAAAAGTCCGGCGTCGATTTCCGCTACTCAACACGCAATGCCTTCAAAAAATTCGGCGGAATGTGGGAACGCCTGCCTACTATGCTGTATGCAAGATACGGGGTTAAGCTGTTTTTTTTTAATTAAATTGAAACATAAAAATAAATGCTTGTATGATATTGATCACTGGTCGAAAAGAAAATATACTTATTTAAAATATTACAGTAGGGTAGCCATGTATAGTAATATACACAATAACCTGATGGTATTACTGGGTTGCAGGAGTGAGTACTTCTCTTTAATCTGCGGCGACCTGAATTTGCTTTGAAAATTTTTGCTTTGTTCCGCTCTCAAATCCGGTGACTTTCAAATTTACACATTTACCCTATTACGCTTGTTTTACTCAGCTTACAATGTTTTTTTTTTCATGTAGCAAAGGGAAATTATCGCTAAGACACTTCGTTTGCCATTTCCGGCCGCATTCTGAAAGTATTGTGTATTGAGTGGCGGAACTCAACGCCGCGTTACACCTCGACACCAAAGAGAAGAAATAAAAATGTTGAAATTATTTCATTTCCTCGACTAGAAATCAAACCCACAATCAGTTACGCTTACAGTCACAAGCTTCTGCTCCTGCTCCACCACTGGCCTACAATGTTAATATACTAAATGACAGTGTATAAATGTGTCACACCTATAATTTCTTTTAATGTTCTCAGAGGTGCTTAAGAGTTCATGAAATTCAAATATCTCCAGTAAAAAAAAATAAATGACGGAGTTAATAGTTCTCACAAGGGAAATAGCTCTACATTATACTTAGTACCTATTATCTCACAGCTTATATCTGATGAAGTTATTTTGAGGCCAGTCGTAGCGCAGGGGTACCAAGTGCGACTGTACGCGCGACAGCTTGTGGGTTGGATTCTCCGTCGAGAAGATGTAAAAAACCGTTAGTTTAGAAATAAATTTTAAGGTTCAAAATATATAAATATGTACCGAAAAATAAAACCTGTAAAACAAGGAAAAAAATTCTTGCACTCTTTTTAGTAATACTGAATAACATTTACCTATATCTCGCATGTATCAGGATAGGCAGAGGAAGAATGGATATAATATAATAGGATTCGCCAGAACACGAGTGGCGGAACTTAACGCGGAGTTTTCTCTAGTTACTAGAGCAACGAAATGTAAATATTAAATGTTTCATTCCTCGAGTGGGAATCAAATCCACACCCGTCACAAATTGTTCCAATAAAACTAGATACATTTAATATACATGGCCACAATACAATACTTCTATCGACATGAAATGGACTAAATTTCAAAATGCGTTATCTCTAACTAACCAGTCATATGTGAAATACAGATAGCCTTCTATTCTATTATTTTTTGTTCAAAGCCTACTTTCATACTGCTATGTTTATTTGCAAATAAAATAAAATATAATTGAAATGAACAAAATCGTTAAAAAAGTTTTGTATATAATGTCGTTATAGTATTTAATCTATGCTAATATAATAAAGCGGGTGAGTTTGTTTGTTTGTTTGAACGCTAAGATCTCTGGATCTACTGGTCTGATTTACTTTGTTTTTGTTTTGTATGAAAGCTGCATTCTTCAGAAGTGCTATAGGCTATATAACATTACATTACACATATGTACTAATAAATTAAAATACTTTCTAATTTGACATGCAATTTATTCTGCCATATTAATAACAACCGTCGTTGCTAAGGAACGGCTTGCAATGTTTGTTTGTTGTTTTAAGAAAACGTCACCCAAAATGAACTTATATTTTGGTATTCATCCTTATGAAAATAAATATAAAAGTCATCTTTAGCATTTTATCTAGATTGAAATTATAGTTTACTGTATAATATTCTAATAAATAATTAACGAGATGTCACTGATTCGAAATAACCTAGCCCTCGGGTGGCATAGTATGAGTATGATCGACGCGAACGGGCAGATGATGTTGACGTTTTAAAAATTTTCATACATTTTCGAACTATTGTTAATTTTTATGTAATTATTTGCTGTTTATAATTGATATTTATATGATTGATATTGCTCACAAAAATGATCCTATTTCATATAGAGAAATGTTTAGTTATTTCAAAGAGTCGATATCTACGAGTATGTACGCACGCACAAAACTTTAGATACTTTTTCTAATATTAAGAATATCTTTTAGTTACTTTTACTTCTTTTGTTGGTTCATTTCAATAACTCAGATATTTTTTCTAATAATATGTCTCTACTTATTATTCTTTTTGATTATTTAGGCTTATATTTTCTTACTAATCCTATTGAAAACTGAAAGTAATTTCATAAATATATTTATAAATATTCTTATAGTTCAAGCAGGCGTAGCCGCGTCCGGGTCCACTAGTAATTAATATTAATAACGATATTATGATAAAAATAATACAAAGTAAGCATAAAACGAATAGTCCAGTACGCCTGAATGTAACATTAGAAATTGAAGAAAAAAAAACATGAAATTTAATTCATCTCGGGTGAATACAGAACTTTGTACCCATATAAATCTCCCATTCTTTTGTCGGTGAGGTCGAACTGTCAACTTGGCTCCTAATTGACAGTTTTGGATAGGATTCCATTAAACCCTATAAATATATAAACAATATATTATAGTATACGTTAATTATTACGATTAAGCCAAACGGGCTATTGTCCTGCTATTGTACACTAAATAAGCTTGTGGTTAGAAAACCACAATTCGCTCTATTTAATGAAATGAATTATTTATATTGATTAAATACATACATAAATACATAAGCTATTTCTTTTTTAGTTTCATGCTATATCCTGCATAAAGCAGGAGTAGGTAGGCGGGAGGAACCTGGTCACCTAGTATTAAGACACTTCCATTAAGATACTTCCGTTCCCCACTTACCGCCGAAATCTGGAAACATTGAGTGGAAACGTTATATTCTGCTTTATACCGTATTCCACTCGAAGATATGATATATTTAATACATTAATAATTTCATTTCTTCGCTCTGGTGTCAAGAACAAACAGACAAGGAGGAGATAAATCGCGGCGTTGAGTTTCGCTACCCAACGCGCAATGCCTTCAGAATTCGATGGAAAGTGGGTAGCGGAGTCTCTTAACACTAGGCTCTATCTGCAGCTCTATCTGTAGCTGGTTTTTGTGGGATACAACGTGAAGCTACGGCATTTATCGTTAAAAATTAAAATTAATATTCAAAAGCTTCCCGTAGCTAGTAATAAAACGCTCGAGCTTTCATTACCTCTCGTAATCAATTATACACGAATATTTTTTTTCTAACTTCCCGAACTTCCTACTCTACGCAACTTGTTACGATTCTACTTCAACATCCCCTCAAAAGTTGTACCAGCAATACTATATTTATTCGCATATGAGCTACAAACGTTCTGCACTTAAAACTTGCAGAATAAAACTAGTAAAAAAAAACTGAAATGTACAGCTCGAACTTCAACAAAAAGTAATATATGCCTACCACAATCCTCGCTGGCTTGTTTTAGAAAAAAAATCTGTTTACCGTTTCCAATTGGGACAAAGTTTATAAAGGGGTCGATGGTATCAGCTTCACGCTGTATCCCGCACACAAAGGGAACCTAGTGTTAAGACACTCCGTTCTCCACTTTCCACTAAATTCTAGAGGCGTGCTGAGTGGCGGAATTCATCAGCTTCACGCTGTATCCCGCACACAAAGGGAACCTAGTATTAAAACACCTCGTTCCCCACTTTCCACTAAATTCTAGAGGCGTGCTGAGTGGCGGAATTTAACGCCGCGCACGACACCAGAGTAAATATGGAAGATGGATATAAACATAAATAAATACTTCATTTCCTCGAATGGGGATCCTACCTACAGCCAGTCGCTTTTACAGTGACACCCTGCGCCAGCACTGGCCGGTTGTAAATACATACAGTATAATTAAGCTCGGTATATGTTTGTTTGTGTGACCGCAGGGTGTTGTGTGTGCGCGCCGCAAGGCAGCGTGCAGGGCGGCGTGCAGGGCGGCGCGCAGGTGCCGGCCGTGTCGCACTCCACCGCGCCGCCCGCCGGCGTCGGCGGCGTCCGCAGGTACGGTCACCAGCGCGTCCCCCCTGTCCTCACCTTGTCCACCACACGTGCACACGATATCAGCGACGAGAACGTGTTTCCGTAGCCTTATATCAGACTACTGCCTTCGTAGATGCCGTTAATCAGCGCACTTTGCCTGTTTACGACCGAACTTTATATCCCCCTGAGCCTGTACCTTGGGAAATATTAAACAGCGGACAAACCACTGAACTATATATTCGAATTTAGGTCAGCTAAATGTTTGTTTCTTGAAAAAGTGTGATATTAATTATATTAGGATGTGTTAGATTTATGTACTAAATACGAGTATATTAAATATTATTTTATATATTTACATGAATCCAAAAATTATGTCAAAGATACCGATTAAAGTCGTGTTTCTATATAATATAAGTCTATTTAATCTTTAAAGTAAAATATTTACCATCCAGCAAATATTGTAATAGCTTTTGTTGTGAAACTAGTGGCTATTGTGAAAAGCAGAACTGAATTCTGAACGTTTAGAGCTCTATTATAAAAAAAAACAAAATTCAAAAACTAACTTCTTGAGTAAGTATTAAATGAGCTGTAATATTATAGCCTGAATGTAAGAAATCAATTTTTAATAAAGGTAAATGGGCAGTTAGTTATAATAAAATAAATATTAAACAAGGAAACTATCGGAAACACTTTCTCTGTAGTCCTCCACATCTTGTTAAAAGTAAAATAATGTGTGTTCTTATCTAGTTAACAGTGTGTCCATACATAAATGACATAGATAATTTAATATTAATAAGAAATACAGATAATTAAATACCCCGTTAATTTAATCCCAATTTTATATTACTTTCTGACGATTTTTGTGAGTTCACAGAATAAGCAAAACTGAGTCACAATAAACTTTTTATTGCACATCACTCATGTTGAGTTGAAACAGTAAAAGTTAATTGTGGATGTAAATACATATATGTAAGCTGTATTTTATATATTATATTGTTATCACCCGCAACGAAATGGCTCCGACGAGATAACGTAAGTAATTTACCAATTTAGAACCATATATATTTACCGTAATCTCAGTAATAATGAATATCAGAATGCAGATAAGAATCCTAGAAGGTTTCTTATAAACCATCGATTGTTACCGATGGTTGATGTAAGCCTAGATCCACTGCATGGAAGCAAAATACATAACTGCACGTTTGATTCGTAGTTTATGCGCAAGTAGGAAGCATTCGAGGCAAAACCAATGCATACTCTGTTACCTAAATATATTTACTTGTATATCAAACTTGGGAGTCCCATAAACAATTGGTATTTAGTAAACTTTGACAATTGTAATATACTCTTTATAGGTAATGATGAATTAAAAAGTTAAGATTTGCGAAATTGAATTGTTTTGTTTTTAACTAAACATTCTTAGTTCAAAACCAATGGTACAGAAAATGTTTGTATATACTCGTAAAAATATTTTGTGAGAGTAAATTGCATTTTATGCTGTTAATATTGTTTATTGGAGCTTGTAATTATATCACTTATTTCGCGCATTAATTAATGTTACAAAGTTAGCTTTAGACATTCGCAATTTTCACGGTAGTTGATTGCGTTCGCATGATACACTGTATTATGTTAATATCTGCCAGGCATCCTGCACGAGACTTGTTTGAAATATCCTTGAAATGGAAACGCTAACAATTCAATTTCGCTTTTTTGCTTCTATCAGTAAAAACTCCAATTTGTATGGTCTGCTAACTTGAACATCGAAATATTTGGCTCCAATCCAGGAACAAGAGCCCTTGATAGTTGAATGATGTAATTACTTATTATTACAAATGTCGTCGAGCACGCCATACAGATTACAGCTTATTACTGGTAAAGTATCACGACGATATCTCAGATAGTAATTGAGGTTTCGCCATTATGCGTGTATTTGTACGCAGATACAATCAGTATTCCAGAGGACGAGGCTATCGCGACTGGCGCACCCGGGGCGATCCCACGCTCATCAATTCTCTCTGGAGAAGCCGACAGCCGCTCGGCATTCGGAAGCAGCTTGGTAGGATTTAACTTTTAAATTCTCAAACATTTTTTGCTCTTTTTATAATTAGTTTGAAAACTATTATTTACTTGGACGTTACATATTAATTTTTGAACAAATATTAACAGGAAACGCAGAAGTGTACATAGTACTAGCGCTGCTCATAGGAGTGGTGACAGTAGTGGTAGGGTGCTGGCTGTCGGACAACTGCTGGTCGCCGGAGCCGGAGGACATCTTGGCGGGCGGGTGACCCGTGGCGGCGGGCGCGTGCACGCACGTGTAGCGCCCGCCCTCCGCGGCGGACCGGGAGAGCCCGTCCGGAGCGGGCTCACTGTCCCCGGTGCTGCCGCCACCCGCGCGCCCACCCACCCTCCTCCACGCAGCGCGCCACTTCTGCCGCGCCACCTCTGCTTGCATACCCTGTGACCGACGACAACACTTCTGACCCCAACTCTCTCAACACAAATTTCACAATCATATCCCAACTATAGCGAACGGAGTGTGCGAATTCGAATCCGACGGACGCTGTTAATTTTAGTGTTTCGAAAGACAATGGACAAACTGTATGAGCTTCGTTTAGTATTTCGATATATTCATATTGTGTAATCCGAATGTGTCTGTGTATGGAATGTTTAAGAATAGTGATCGGTGAATATAAACTCTGTCATTACGGATCTGACGACGGGTCTCTCTCATAGTTTACGCTTCTAGCGGTCGCTCTGATTTTAACCTTTAAACTTTACCACTTTACTGTTATTTCTAAATGGATGTGCCTTGAAATGCTTTCCTCGATTCGACTTGTAGTATAGAGCGTTTTTGAACCCTTTAGAAGGAATTTCTCTCTCTGTTTGTGTGGAAGTTCCCGTATTATAAGTGCAAAACACATCATTACCGTGCCTTTACCGTTCTATAGACTTCGTAAGGGACGTAATTAACAATAGGTTTTTAAAAACGCTTTCCCTATGGAAAGACAAATCAACCCAAATATTATTTGTTCTGTAAATTTGTGTAATTGCCAGCTTCTTTGTTTTATTTTAATAACAATTTGTGATCTAATGATATTGAGAGGAGAGTGAGCTAGGACCAAAGTCTTTGTCAAATGCGCGTCAATTGGTTAATATTAAAAAAAAACATAAAATAATAAATCCATGGTAATAGGATAGTATTAACAATGTGAGACAACGACATGGTTACATGTAATGTAGAATTTTGATAAATTTTGCCTGTTTGTAAATACCTACCTTTACATTATAAATTTGGAATATGATGAATCCACAGATACCGGTAATTTTAATGTTATGATAAATTTATTAAATCAAATATTTATAATTATGTAAATTTAGGTTTCATTATGTTTCTAACATTTTTTTATAAGTTAATTAATTGAGAGTTATTTCAAAAAAAATACAAAGTTAATTCTTATATATGTATATATTAGATACATGTGGAAATAAAAGATACCACTTGCTACAGTAATAAATATAATTATGAATCATTATTACTGAATGTTTACACCAACAATAAATTCATTTCAATTTCTTATTTATGTATATTCAAATGATATTTTTAGATTATTTAAATTATAACCTGACAGAATATATGAATCACCGCCTATTTTAATCACTAATATGTTATATCATAAACTCATTTAAACTGATTCATTATAAATATTTCACGATTTAATATAATTTGTACAATCATTAAACTACTCATAATTATTCGCTGAATATATTTTACTATATTTATGTAAATAGGCTATTTGCTTAGCTCTGCAAATTAAAAGAGCTGTCATGTCGATCATTACCTGAAACCCACATTTCAGTGACAAATATTATCCATATCCGCACAGATCTCGTGAAAGCTTATGTAAATATATGGAAATGTTATTTATATTTAAGTACGTTTGCGTGTGGTACACGGAAATGTAGTCATCTTGGCGTGTTTTCGTAAACGAGACGAGCGCATAAATTTAGTCTACAAATGTCAAAACTATAGTTTTCTCACCAAAAGTAGCATACATTTTTATTGGAGTTATTATTGAAGGAGTTTTTGTTGTTAATTAATATTTTATTTAATAACCCTTTATATATTTACAATTGAGGTATTATTATTTGTGTGATTTTATTTTTCTATTCAGTTGTTATTCTTGTTCTTCTCAGAAAAGTTCACTTTAATAATATAAGTACACACAAAAATATATTTAGAACTCAATTCAGTATTATGGAAATAATGACTCGTATACGCTTTTAGTGTCCCAGGAGTACGCGATTGTCATTATGATTCGTTTACATTCGGATATTTGCAGTGCAAACACGAGAAATGAAAACCGCTTGCTTTATACCGACATGAATAAACGCAGCTGCCGTTGAATTGTATGTTTCTAGTTATATTTATTCAGATTACTTTGAACTCTCCTGCTACTTACAAGTTGCAAACTAAATAAGATGTATACGCGCTCTTCTTTTCCTCTACTTCATCTTCACCTAAATACCCCAGCGATTCGGTATGGGCGACTAATAAATTTAGATAATTGGTTTACACATGAGTTATTTAATTAATATTTGTAAACGCGTCTCGATGAATCAAAATATTACGTGTTTTTAGATCCATTTATTGCTATTCAATGGTTATTTAATTTCCAACAGAATGTAAAGTAATTGTAAAAACAATCTTCTTTATTGACATCAAAAATTCGCAGTTGTTGAAATGTCCACACACAAGTAACAATAAAACAATACAAACAATGGATATCGTATTTGTGAACTTTAAATTAATTCGATAATTGGACGAGTAATTAATTTATTCATTAATCGCAATGCAGTCTGCTTTTTAAGCCATTATACATGTATTACCCAAGCCAAAAACAAGTAGATGCGAGCATGGTATACAATTAAATGTGCCATATATTTTGATAAATTTATTTTTTATCTGTGCCAGCATTTATTTTTTAATGCTTATTAAAATTTCATTTATCGTTTACATCACTAGCTTTTTATATTTTCAAAATAATAAAAGTGACACTCGGGCGGCCGACTATGAAAGGGCGTTCCATATCGCTTTATAGGATTTGACTCTAGAAGACAGTCTTTTATAGTTATCTGTGGGAACTATTACTGCCAAATACTCGTATATGTCTACTGTACTGTGCAACTATATGTTTTGCGTGAACGTTTTACACTTCATTATTCAAAAAAACGCCAGAAATGGCTCCATGACTGTCTTTGTAAATATCTGAGGAGTTGAAGAGAGAGATTGAACTAATTATGGTTGTATTCATTGCATTATTATATGTAACATAACTTTAGGTGTCCACGTTCGTCAGTTTGTTTGGCGTTGTATGTCGAATAGTTCTGTAGCATATAAGACAACCGACTGAATAGTCAACATTTTTTATATATTGTATAAATAACGTAGACTGTAGAAAAAATGTACGACTAGGTAAATAATTTACTCGTCATATAGTAATGTAAGGTAGTCTTTTTATTATCTGTGCCTATTCACCACTTCTGTCTTTTGTTCCTTCGTAGATATTAAAAAGAAATACTTAATTTTTCTGACTTGTGTACATGTTATAAAATATTTCAATTTACTATATAATTTATATTTTAAGAAGTAGGAAAGTCTTTAGAATTAATATACACATTTTGTAATGAAAAAATATTCAGTGAGAATTTTTGCAATCCACATACATATATTATCTGTTCTCTTCAATAGTGCGAAATGATTACTAGAATCACAATATAATTACCATTATTTACTATGAATGTTTGTAATAATTGTCTATTGATATATATATTTTGATTGATGCATTAATTAATGCAATTAAGTATGAACGTGATATGTGAATATTGTAAATATTCAATTATCCATTTCTGACGTGCCTGTTCGCGACTGACGAGCAGCGGCTTGGCTGAATTAGGAATTGAGAGAACCAGTAAGCTCAAAATAATGTTTAGCATAACGTATTTAGTATATAATTATTAATAATATGTCATTTGTCACGAATAATTCGAATAAACGTAATACTATACTGAATTCACTTTTCATTTATTAACAAATGCCCCTATGAAAAACTGAATGGGACTTCAGAAAGTAAACTGTTGCTATAGAAAGAAATAGGCCGTGATGTGCTCCGTCGTGGAAAGGTGACACAGAAATGCTTTCTATTTTACATGTAAACCTACAGAATAGAGAATTTTCTTCACATAAATTAATTTAATGAAATGTCGTAAATAGAATAATTGTCATATCATTTTAATTATTCTAAAGATTCTAAGATATAATTAAATTATTATGTGTCATAAAGAAACTACTAATTAATAATTTCTTTGATATATCAAATCCCTCAATCCAATCCATATATGGAATTTACTACTTAATATATAATAAAGGAAATTGAATTATAAAACAGTTTTCTTTAGATTTTTTGAATAATTAAAACTTAATTCACAATAATATTTATCCACTTTTTTTTTTGCTTTATGTATCAAAATGTCAAAAGCTTAGAAAAAGATCCTTCACAGGCGTTTTGCGAGCCACTAAGGGGCGCTACATTTCGAGTGGTTGTTGTTTCAACAACTCATTAATTCTGGTGTCAAAGACTCGGCTCAGACTTGTGAAGGCCATCAAGGAGACGAAGCGAACTCCTCGACGTTGAAAAGTTGCTCTTTATTTTGCGCCGCCAAAGTGTCGGGTGATCTTAATTTACGATTTTATTCCGATAAATGATGGTTGAAGCCAGTCGTGGCGCTAGATTCTGGAGGAAATTAAATATATTATATCTCATTTCTTCGCTTTGGTATCGAGCAATGGTTGAATCTGTGTTTTAATACTAGGTTCCCTTCTGCCTACCCTGCTGCGTACGGGTACAGCGTGAAGCTGAAAAAAAAATGTAGTTTTTCAAATTCAAATTCAAATTCAAAATATTCTTTATTCAAATAGACTTATAATAAGCACTTTTGAATCGTCGAATGAACATATGAACAAAAAGCTACCACCGGTTCGGAAAGCAGTTCTGCTGAGCCGGCAAGAAACTCAACAGTTGCTCTTTTCAAAATCAATGGTACAATCTATTACATTAGTTGCTATCCTGCATTACATTTAATAGACATTAATTCCATACATGTTTGTCCTCTAAATATTCTTGAACAGTGTAATAAGCTTTACTTGACAGAATTTTTTTTACAGATTTCTTTACATTAGACATCCTATCTTCTGCCAAAAAGTTACATTAAATTATTTTTTACCTAAAATGAGTCAATGACACCATCGTGGCGCAGCACAAGGGAGTGACTGTAACGTGACGGTTGTGGGTTCAATCCCCACTTGGGGTAATGAGTTATCATTTATTAATATTTTCATTTCTTCGCTCTGGCAACAAGGCCCGGCGTTGAGTTTTGCCACTCAACACGCAATGCCTCGAAACATTCGGCAGAAAGAGGAGAACGGAGTGTCCTAGCACTATGTTCCCTCTGCGATGTTGTGTGCGGGATACAGCATAGAGCTGATTTAATTTTAATTTTAATTGGAATGAGTTAATCTAGGAAATTTCGGTGACATTGGCATTTCCAATATGGAATTTAATATACTTGCTATCGCATTTGTATCGTACAATGTAGATGTTATATTAGAGATATGTTTGCATTATTACAACTATTATATAACAAGATATTCTGTTGCAAACATACTACTTATTTCTTGATTTACACTTTAAGAAACTACGACTATTAATTAAAAAATAATGTCAAGTTTTCTGTAAGTTTGCAAGTAGCCTTTCAAAGTTGACTTCTTTGTGTTATTTATTTACCTGAAAAAGAAGGAACCCGGGCGAGTAAACGTCGTCTCATTAGCAGGACACTTCGTCATAAAAAGGACAAAAAGTAATGCAAAAATATGACGAGGGCTCAAAAGGTTCAACTTTCGTACCGTAGTTTGAATTATTAATATGTAATACTTTTTCCTTTTTTAAATATTAATTTTAATGATATTATAATGTTTTAATGATAGCGGTTAGTTATTAAAAATGATTCTATATTTACTTTCAAAAAAGATAAAGCCGTTTTATCGCAAAAAACGCGTATCTCGAGACTATAAAGGGAATCAAAATTTATAGGATACTTCCGATTAACGATTAACCTACAATTATGAAATTTGGCTGATAGCATGTACAGGCAGTACTAGTTCAGAAAAGGTCTGACAATTTTATGGTTAAATCCTAAAAAATAATACCCTTAAAAGGTATAGATAACAGATGAATGGACTCTGGTTAAGGTAAGCTGGGATTTCAGAAAAAGCTTGAGACCTCCAATTTTTGAACGGAATCCTCCGTGGGTGAGCTCGAGTCGATAGCAATGATTTTCCTTATACTACCAAGTGATATGTAGCCGTCGTGGTACAATGGCACAGCCTGTCAGTGACACGGCGGTTGAGGAAATAAATTATTATTTATTTATATTTTATTTCTTTGATCTAGTAACAAAGCAAAGGGCTTCTTCGATTACCGCCACTCAACACACAAAGCCTCGAAAATACAGCGGGATACAGCGTGAAGCTGAAAATAAAATCATATAGAGCATATGAAAGTCAGATAAGTTTGAGGTCCTTCTACATAATAAGAAATATAATATCAACAGTTACTCCTATCTACTAGCCGAGGTAAAAGGCTGAATCTAATCTGGTCCGTAGCGATCCAATAATACCTGAATAGATGAGCTATAAATATGATAAAGCCTTTTACGATACGGTAGAAATGTCACGTAGAATTTGTTCGGGGAGATACAATATTAGAAATTTATTATTAACTCTTAAAGTAAAAGAATGCTTGAAGTGAAAATTTCTCTTGGAAGTATGTATTGTGACAATACACTGTATATTTATTTATGTTATACAAGTAATACAGAAAATAGTTTGAAGCTAGTTGTGGCAAAGGGCGTGCGATTGTAAGCTTACAGATTGTGGGTTCGATAACTACTCAAGAAAATGATATATTTAATATGTATTTTCATTTCCTCGCTATAACGTAGCAAAGCGCAGCGTTGAGTTACGCCACTCAACACGCAATACCTGCAGAATCTTTTCACTAAATTTTCATTGAATTATTGTAAATTTTTTTCATATGTGATTTAAGTAACTTTTGATTTATATTTCATAAGATAGCGGCTCGGCGCGCAAGCTACATAAAAAAACTTAAACAAGAATTTCATTATAATTTAAACTATATATTTATTGTATTTGTGAATATATACTGCATTATATACATTAATATGTTTAGAAATTACTTCTGTGCTTTACCCAGCCTGAAGAATACAAAGAATGAGTATAATAATATAAGATGTTTCCTATAATTATGTTATTATTAGTAAAGTATAAATTATACATAAATAGATATATCTCAATTGACATATATAAAACTAAATGTATTTAGAATAAAAACTAGTCAGCACGAATGACCCAACGAAGTGTCTCCATATATTTAATCTGGAAAACATAAGGCGTCTTCTGAAATCAGATAATAGTCTAGTAAAATCTCGTAAAAGTAGTTCTAAAACATATTCATAGTTATAATAATGTAAACAAGATATTTTCTAAAGAATTTCAAATACATTATACACTTTTCTTCCTTTTTACGATATGCCATTTCCTGCAAAAAACAGCCAACTCAAAAGGTGGATGTTTCAGCGATAAGGTCGCCGACGTGCCCTAACGATCTGTATGTACGTAGCTGAATCTTTTTCTTATAATATTATATTTTATGTAAACTTCATTGCTTTATGACTATTTTAATATGTCTATATTTAGAATTACTGTAAAAGTATTAGTAATAAGAATACAAATATAAGTATAAAAAACCCGGACAGCAGAAAAAAAAGGCTCCGTACAAAAATTGAAGGTAGCGAGCTTTCTTTTAAATTCAAGCTTAGCTTTGCCATAGCTCTTTCATGTAATACTTAATTTGAACTATCGATTCAATACCAAATTTTACCCCCCTTTTAAACTGTTAATTGATTCCCTTTATAATGTTAAAATACATGATTTTTCGATACAAACGATTGCCTGGATGGATGGATTGTCATCTTTTTTTTTAGTAATTATTCTACAATCATGATTTTTTTTCAATAAATCAATGGACCCTAAATCTGATTATGTGGTTTGAATTTTAACTCGATATTTCCAAGCGTGCCTGAGACAAAAGCTCTTGCAAGACAGACAAACAGACATACATGTAAACATATAAGGGTTCCTTTTTTGCTTAAAAGGTACAGAACCCTAAAAATAACAAAAGTCAAGCTCCTAGTTGGGGTTGTTTCATTATTCAATAGATACTTCGAGAGGAGTTCATTGCTCGGCTGACGCGATGCTGTATAAGGCCGTAACTGTCGGTTTAATTCATCGTCCACCTCATACAAGTGTACACATGTACAGCCACCGGAGCCCCAATGGTGCGATAACTTACTTGTATTTTAACTATCTAGCAGCTATTATGCCATTTCAGATATATGTATAGTCAAGTAAAATCACTTTAATAATATTTATTTATACTTAAATTATTTCCATTTCCTAGATCTAGCAAGACAAATTTCAACTAATGTCATTAAAAAAGTGCGTCCCGATTTCAAAAAACTTGCAAATATTATAAAATTATAATACAAAAATTGTATAAAAATAATAAATTTGCAAATATGATTGATGAAGTTAGCTTATAAGCTAATAAATTGATTTATGAATAATTATTTACCAATACCAACAAATAAGAAACAAAAGTACTTTATTGACTGGTATGTTCTTTTCTCAAATCCTCAGTGATGTGATAAATATTCATGCGACCCCTCGATTGTTATTTGTGTAAACAAGGAAAGAATAGGTGGTAAATGGTAAGACTCCATCGATCCATGGTTGTGAATTCAATTCCAGATTTTTCTTGGTACTACGTTTATATTATAGATACTTAAACGTGACTCGCTTAAACTTTTTATATTGTAAGCCAAAGGGTATTTTTTTATATATATTTTTAAAATTAAATGTAATTTACGTTCTCTCTAATACATCTATGGTAAAAGAACGTTAAAAACGTGACAAGCGAACTTACATTGACATTTATAATATTAGGTATTATTCTCAGTAGACAAAGAGCAGAGTTGCTTTCTCTTCTACAAAGAGCTACGTCATCTCTGTGTTCTCTACAAAATACGTAAATTGAATGAACATTACTTCTAAGCAATAAGATAAAAAATGTTATTTGTTCCTGTATTTAATACTAGCGACCCACGCGCGGCTTCGCCTGCTTAAATTTTTGTTATATTTTAGCCGAATTATACAAAATCTTTCTTAAATTATAGCCAATGTGAAGTTTCATCTAATTCCGTTCAGTAGTTTTTGCGTGAAAATGGAACACAGTTATAATATTAGTAGGATTGGAATGAAATGCATATTTTCATTCCAGACTATCTTATTACCAACTTAGGTAGAATTTACTTAATTAAGCAAACTATATACTATTTCATCTAGGTATATTATAATTATGTTAATGTGTAGAACTAAACGCTGTTGATTATAAACTTATTCTTATTTTATTTTTTAAAAGAGAAGCTGTCGAGTTTTGCAGGGGCTCCTTTCAGCAAAACTGCCTTCCGAGCCGGTGGTAGCTTCCTGTATGACTAGCACCACCGACATCTTAATCTAACTTAACTGTTTCAAAGAGCTTCTCATAGAGTCTTCTAATAGATGGAAATAAAATACTTCTAATAGTCTTTGGAAATAAAATATACGTATATTGTTAGGCTTATTGTTTTACATAGTTTTTTTGTTGATTTCGATAAATAACTGTTTAAAAATATATATATATAAAATGAAATATACACTGGAATATGTTAAAATATAAAAACATATTCAATTAATTAATGTAACGGTAAAATATTACCACAATTATATATATTCAGAGCTATTTGGATATTAGACGCTGTCGTGGCGCAGGGGCACAAGGGTGTGACTGTAAAGCGACGGTAATGGGTTCGATCCCGCCTTGATGAAATTAATGTATTATGTAGTAATAATTTCATTTCTTCACTCTGGCACCAAAGCAAAACCGTGGCCTTCAGTGATAGTTCAACACGATATGCCTCGAAAACTCGGCGAAATTGAGCAATAAAGTGTCATAATTTCCCTTAGATTCCCTCTGCCTACCCTGTTGTAAGCGGGATACAGCGTGAAGCTGGTTTAATTAACCTAGAATAAATATGTACATAAAGTAACAAAAACTAGCTTAAGCTGTTAACTAAAAATGGTGAGCCAATTGACGAGTTACGTAAGTAACGTCTGGCTGGAGCCACGCCAAGATTTACAAAGAGACGCAAAAAGTCGAAATTCTTTATCCATTTTTGGTGACTGTGATACTTGTATATAACTTTTTAATAACAAATATTAAAAAGATATTAACTATAAGAAATATGTTATTGGTGACATTTAATAACATAATATAACCAAAAATAATGATTTTTAAAATGTTTGCCTATCTGTAACGCTTATCTCAGGAACGGCGATTTAATTACAAATTTGAATTGTATTTTTTGGCAAGCAACCCTCAACATTGTCTGTTCTATTCTCTATTTCATTTTTATAGGTTAATAAATAAAAAAGTTTTACAATTTTTTAAGAATATTTAAATAGATATATTATTTTGACGTCCAACTAATCTGTATAAAAATTAATTCATCTTCCTTCTTGCTATTTTCTTTTGCTTGCTATTTTCTGTTCCTATTTCCTGTAACCTAACTCCTACGAAATTACAACTCTGTCGAAAATTATTTAATTATTTACACATAAATAATCATCCCAAAAAAAAAGACCATACTAACACTTTTATTATCACTAAAATAATATAGTGTTTATATTAAGATAATTCAACGAAAAGTGTAAAATGTACGCTCTATTTTTGTCATACATAGTAGAGAGTAGAGGGTAAAGGCTAAGTCGCGTCTAATCTAGAGCAAAGGGAGCTATAAATGTGGTGCCTGCATTGAAGCGGCCTATAACTGGAACAGAAAATGGCCAACTTTATTTCTATTTCAACATGTATTACAAATGCTATTTTAATTTAAATTTATTACTGTTGAATTCAATTTAAATATATTCTTAAGGCATTTCGCGTTGAGTGACGAAACGTAACGATGTAATTTGCTTCTATACTAGAACGAAGAAATGACAATATTAAATATTTTATAACTTCAAGTTGGATGTGGAAATTGAACTCACAACCTGTCGCATTTGCACGCACGCTGCTGCTCCTGCGCCTCTACATATATGATAAATAAGAAAATTATTCTTTCAATACTTTATATTCTTGGTACAATATAGCTATTAATGTTGATTACATATATTTTTATAAATAAAGTATGTTTCATCGAAGTTTTAGTTCTATAAATAGAATATTTTCTTAGTAACGCAGTTGAGCTAGCTCTATATTGGGACAACTTTAGTCACGTAGTTTCAAAGTAGTTATACTCTGAGTGTTATACTTATTAGAAAACTATAAGTCCTTCCTTCATTAACTTCTCTATTTTGTTATTATATATTTTTATGTTTAGCACTAATCAAGTCTACTTACGTTATATTTATAAAAACATATTAATAATTAAAAATATTAATGATTAAAAAGTTCAAAAGTAATTAAATTGTAGTAGATTCCCAAAAGGGAAGTTCGTGGCTGGAGCCACATCGAGTTACTTTCGTCCGGGCGTTGGTTTTTGGCTTCCGATATTAAAATATACCAAAATATTACTGACCTCATTAAATTTTTCATAATCAACCAGTAACCTTACAGCAACGTTTCGTTGGTTGCCATTAAATATATGAAGAAGATTAAAATTAAATTCAATAAAGGTATTTGTTTTAGAGGATTATTCGTTATTTAGTCAGTAAAAATAAGTAATGAACTTGAAATTAAAATGATATTTTATCATTCTCAATTATTATCTAAATTCATTCTCTCTCATTCATAGTCTCTTTTTTACCGTATATGCGAGGTGATTAGTGCTCAATTGGCACGCTCGACACACCATAAATTAAGAACTAAACTGAATTTATGTAAGATTTCGTATAATTTCGTCTACAACTGGGCGAAGCCGTGTTATTTGTATATGTATATGTAATTTAGGATATCCCACTAAAATAAATATACCGTTCACATACAAATTTCCGTATATAAGTTCAGTGTACTTGATATTATTAATATGACCTATTTCTCGCGTTTCGCTACTATTAAATATTTTTTTAAGTTTATCGTCACATGTTATAACGTAAAATGGATGCTGAAAAAGTCAATTGTCTATAAAATTTTCAATCTGTTAGTGGTGCTCGGTTACAATTATGAGAGTGACATATTAAAAAAGATTTTAGTAATATTTCACTTATTACAATCTTAAAAGTTTTAGATAAGAACGCCAGTGTCTGAACTTTATAATATAAGGGGTTTATTTATGTTTCATATAACTAAATAGAAAACCTATACATATAAGTATACATACTACTTTTATTTCTTCACTCTGGTATCGAGGCAAAGCGCGGCGTTGAGATCCGCCAATCAACACACACGAAAGTGAGATGTCGTAGTGTCAGGCATTTATAACATGATTGACGTTGTTTAATAAAATGATAAAAGTTTCCTCTTTGATATAAAGTTAGGATAATTGCCGATACCAAATCCCTTAATAAAGTTAAATACCGCGCCGTCGAAGGATTTAGGCCAATTTCAAACATCTTCGCTAGCTGGATTGACAAGAAATTTTGTACTCATAAATATTGTGCAAAGGAATAACGTTTGCCATGAATGCATTTTGGAAAATACTTACTATATTATTTACACAAACATAATTTTAAAAAATGTTATTAAAGCCTGTATTGTTAAATTGCTTCCAACTCTGAAATTGATCTTGAGATGCCGTATTCATTCATAACTGAAAATAATGGTATCTCAAGATCGTTCTTATAGATGCGGGCCTAAGAGTCTTCTATCTTATACAAATTTATTTGACAAATATTATTTAAAACTAAATAAATATTATTATAAAGGAAATATATATATTTTTTAAACAGTCGTAGTCTGCAGTAGATATATTCCATGTACAAAATCAGGGCAATACAAACGTTTTCTGTGTAACATTGCTTCGACATTCGTCACCAGAGCGAAAAATACAAATATTAATTATTTCATGGATATTGAACCCATAACCTGTCGCGTTTACAGTCGCACTTGTGCTACTGCACTACGACTGGCCTCTAACAACACAAATGAAATATAAGAAGGTGAGAAATGAAATATAAGAAAAACTCATCATTGAAGTGGTGTAAACGAAAAATTCATTCTTTTCTAGTTTTACGATTTCCACTAAAATTTTAGATACTACAAAAACACATATGGTGCCACAGCCTATACATATGTACGAGTATAGTCAACGTTTCATAGAATTTTCTTTAAAGGTAGTAAATGTTCCTTCTGCTTTAATATGTAAAACGAGCTCTACTAAATTTAAAAGGGTTTCTCATAAATATTTCTACGTTTTTCAGATGTATTGGCTCTGGAAAGATTAATCTTAAAAACTTTTCAACTTTTATTTATAAGATATTTAGTACATTAACTACCTGTTAGCTAGTATGTAAATAACAACAATACAACACATAACATACAACATACAACAGAAGAAGTTTCTTTTTATTGGCTCTACTTTTAATTTCTTTTCTCTTCTTTCTCTTTTCTCTGTTCTTTTATTTAGAAGAGAAATTTTATATAGATATATTATAATTAGCTATTATTACAATCAGACACAAACCTAGCTTAAATAAAGACAAGTCAGTCACTTACACTGTTTGAAACGTCTGGCTGGAGTTGTGCCAAGATTTGCATAGGAATGGAATTTTTTATATATATTGCGGTCTCACTAACCAGTGAATGTAACATAAACATATAGATTATTCGTAATAACAGATGCAATAGATATACATAAATGAGTATATTAAATATTTCAAAGAGAAAATGGGGCCTATGGTTGCGGTTTTTACAAGTTTTTTTACATTTAACTTGCCGTGTTTATAAAATAAAATACAGCGTTAGAAAAACATCTAGAGACTGCAAATGGAAAGTCGGAAAGTAGCCCAAGGAAGAAGAAATGAGAGAAAATAAGAAGTAGAAAATAGACCATTATTTTAAAAACAACTTCTTAAAACCCAACTTTTATTTGAAAATGTTCGTTGTATGTACTAAAGTACGAATAAGAATTTTATGAAATAAAATATAAACAGAGAAATAAAAGAAGCTTTTGCAATATTTTATTAATTTATTATTTTAATTTTACAGCTAACCTTTTAAATAAAAGTCTGTTTTATAAAAGGATTCTTGAATTAATATTTTTTTGTCATAACGTTAACGGAATATGGTAGAGACAGTTCATTCAAATGTCAAATATCTTCACGACCTTTATTTTCAAAGGACATCTATGGCTTTTAAATTCTATAAATATTTTTTAGTATCACTCTGTATCCGCACTAAGCAGACCAGGCAAAGGGAACCCAGTGATAAGACACGCCAGTCCCATTAAGACACTTCCGTATCTATATTTTTGCAGATTTAAATAGCATTGGACAAAAACGGACTTTCATCATTAAAAAATTTAATAGGACCTTGTGTTTCTCATCACCGTAACCTGTTATTTTTTCCAATACAGCTGCCAACTCTCCCGAAGCTCCGGAAGGCGAATAAATATTTAAGCACCTTGAGTCTTTGTTGTAAACTGGTTGCAAAGAGATTTCATATAAAAAAAATTAATATATGAGAAAATTCTACATTTTGTTCTGTAAACATAATGTACTAAGTATTTATATGTATAAAAAATATTACATCAGTCAACTAAAAAATAAATAAGAACAATTTGTTTATATTTTTCACAGATTAACATTTAAAATGAAAAAATCGTGAATTTAGTAATTAAACAATAACTATGTATATATAACTAAATACTATATAACTGTGTAAATAAATATTGATATTAAAATAAAATAAAAATAATATTGAATATTTGGTATGTGCGTAATACAGTACAAAATACATAGCGAGGGGGTGGAATTGTGCTAGCTATATTCTATTATATTTAAGAATATTAATAGTAATATCAATATTTAAAAAAATATTTAACGTAGGTCGTAACTTAATTTATTAAACATTCTTAAATAATTTTCTCCGAAAAAAAATTATGTCATAGCTTTCAAACAAAAAAAAATTCTAAATGAATACTTACATTCAAATAACAATATAAACATTACTAGATGAGACACCAACTAAATTACAAACCAGAAATTAAAATTAAAAATGTCTTTTAAAACCTAATTTCTTTAAGTTCTACCACCAAGGTGAAAAGGGGTTGGCGAAGCTATTACTCAACTTCGCACTCCTCCGATGGATTAGCTAAAACTTTATGCAACTAATATTAGCGAGCGCGGCTTTGGGCGCAAAGCTGCTATAAATATTATACCAACAATAAAAAAGCGTATAGAAACAATATATTTCTTAGATGTACTTTCAAATTCAATGTCTATTATTATTATAAAAAATGTCTTAAAATCATGCCTAAGCTGT
Organism: Heliconius nattereri; assembly: GCA_013403645.1. Classification (NCBI taxonomy): domain Eukaryota; kingdom Metazoa; phylum Arthropoda; class Insecta; order Lepidoptera; family Nymphalidae; genus Heliconius; species Heliconius nattereri. Next base: position 454,552 of record JAAIXI010000220.1, read on the forward strand.
CTATGTCTGGTTTAATAATTTACTCTCGTTTAATTATGTAGAGATATCCATCATTAGGATTTTTTAAATGTTAAGGGATCACAAGGTACTAAGTAAACCTTTTTTTTTGATAAAATAAAATTTTTTAATCAGCTTCACGCTGTATCTCGCACACAGCAGGGTAGGTACAGGGGTGAAACCTGGGAAACTAGTTAAGACACTCCGTTCCTCATTTTCCTCCAAATTCTGGTGGCGTTGCTTGTTGAGTCGCTCCTCAGGTAACGAGGCAAACGCGGCGTGGAATTCCGCCACTCACCAATGCAAAAAATTGTTCAAGAATTCGGCGGAAAGTAAGGAACCCAAGTATTAATGCGAACGGTGTGTCCTAATACTAGTTTGCCAGGTTTCGTCTGTCCCTCCTGCTAAGTGCGGAATACGGCGTGACCCTTAAAAAAAACTATAAACGCGATGCTTAAGGATGAGTCGGTCTCTTTTCTAAGCATTTTTTATTTCACAACATGTTGAATTCTTTATCTGGATCACAAGCACCTGTAGAACACCACAGGGTACAGACACCTGTAGAATGTCTTAACACTACGTTCTCTCTGCCATAAATACAAAACAAATTCTAATATTCCTCAAGTCGTAGTATAAGTATCATCTTCATAATAATATTATGTAACATCCTAGAGATTTCCTTCAAAGTTTAAAAGCTATTATTCACGAACTGCACTAAAGATTTATTACTTCTTAAATTCGAGTGAATAGACAGCTATCTGGTCCGATGTTTGCCAATTTGCGCTACTCAAGCTAGTTCATTGCTCAACTTCAAGCCGTTTTTAATGTCCATTTATTTTGTAACGACTTCTAAATTTTCATTCACTCTATTTATCATCGTCATCGTCAGCCTTTCCTATGCCCACTGCTGAACACAGGCTCCTGGCGACCTTGGCCAATTCACCGGTTCTACTAGTGAAGGGCCTACCCATTTCGTCGCATCGCTTTTTTCATGGCTACCACTTGACAACCTATCCACCCCTACGGCTGTCGGTTCCCCTCGCTATGTATCCGACGCACAGTCGCTTCAGCGAGGATCTCTCTCGTAGGGAAATTCCAAGCATTGTTCTCTCCATGCCCGCTGTGTGACCTTGATCATAAGAGTTAAGGTCACTCAGCGGGTATGGTATGAGATACATAGTTAGCGATCACGTCTTACCCCGTAATAGGCAAGTTGGCAACACACAATTTCGTGTTTAGACGCTAGAAGGTTAAGATAAATCAAAATATTGTTAAGCTTATTGTTTAATTACCTTAACTAGGTAATTGCTTTTTCAGTTTCACACTTTATCAGGCATGTAGCAGGGTAGGCAGAGAGAGCCTAGTGTTAAGACACTCTGCTACCCATTTTCCGCCGATTTGTGGAGGCATTGCATGTTGAGCACAGCCTGTCGTGCACTTGTGCCCCTGGGCCACGTCTGGCCTGCAACTCATAATATAACCTATATACATATATACAAGCATTACAATTATTAGCATTACTCATAAAAATACGGTGACAATGTTTTAATATGCAAATGAAATATGAAATATTCCCAGAAGAGGATGTGTGGGGATTCACAATGCCATACCGAAATGACTTCACACGCATTTTTTTGCATTTATTTTAATATACATACACAACATTGCTCCCCTCATTAAGAAGAAAGCTCTTTACATTTTTTTTCATAATGAACCTGCCAGAGCACCTTTTCATCCCGCCTACCGAATGCTGAGAACAGTATAACCCTTACTCTAATTCCTTAAGATTTACTTGATATAATGCACTGAAAAGAAAAGACGCTTTTAGTTTTACTTTATTAGATTTTTTATTACAAAAGATTTTCTTTTTAATTTAGGAGATGCAATAGTATTCACTTTTTGATATATTTTTATTTTACAACACAGATGTTATACAGATTAATTTTATATAATAATATAAATTTAGCTTGAAAAGCTTAAAACGGTAATATACGGGCAAAATAAAATTATTTATTAAAAGTGGCTGATATATAAAAAAATGTAGTAGAATGTACAAAAGTACTTTATATAATTCACGTTACAAATGATGCAAGTATCTAATTCTACAAAATTAGATGATGAAAGTTTTACTTTATATTTTTGTTTTTCAGTGTCGATTTACGAATTTTCTTCATATAATTAGATTTATAGTTGATAATATAATATAATAGTGTTTAGTTTATATATATATATATATATATATATATATATATATATAAAATCGAAAGGTGACTCACTCACTCATCACGAAATCTCAGAACCTACCAGAGCTAGGGGTTTCAAATTTTGCACGGAGGTTGTTTATAGGGCGTGGGTGCTCGCTAAGACGGGAATTTGCAATATTCGACTCCTAAAGGGTTGTTTTCGGGGTTGAAGTTTGTATGAAACTTCGTTACTACAATTGCTAGAAGTCTCAAATTTTGCACAGGGATACTTTTTAGGACGTAGGTGCTAATTAAAATTATCTTGCTAAATGCAACCCCTAAATGTATGCTTTTGGGGTTAATACTATATATGAAATATTGTTATTACAAATGCCAGGAGTCTTAAATTAAGCATTGACGTCACTTATAGGACGTAGGTACTCATGGAGACAGAAATTAATAATAACGTAGATTACGCAGGCGTAGTCGCGGTCGGGCCGCTAGTACATATATATTTAAAAGTGCCGAAAGGCGAAAATTAAGGTCAGTTGCATACTATCAACGAGACCATCCGTGGAAGAGGATAGGCTGTTGATGATAACGACTTATATTCTTAATATAAAAATATAAAAAAAAAAAACAGTTAAATTAAATTATAATTTCTTAGTGTTAATTTTTTAACCGACTTCAAAAAGAAGGAGGTTATCAATTCGACTGTTTTTTTTTTTTTTTTTTTTTTTTTTTTTTTTTTTTTTTTTTTTTTTTTTTTTTTTTTTTTTTTTTTTTTTTTTTTTTTTTTTTTTTTTTTTTTTTTTTTTTTTTTTTTTTTTTTTTTTTTTTTTTTTTTTTTTTTTTTTTTTTTTTTTTTTTTTTTTTTTTTTTTTTTTTTTTTTTTTTTTTTTTTTTTTTTTTTTTTTTTTTTTTTTTTTTTTTTTTTTTTTTTTTTTTTTTTTTTTTTTTTTTTTTTTTTTTTTTTTTTTTTTTTTTTTTTTTTTTTTTTTTTTTTTTTTTTTTTTTTTTTTTTTTTTTTTTTTTTTTTTTTTTTTTTTTTTTTTTTTTTTTTTTTTTTTTTTTTTTTTTTTTTTTTTTTTTTTTTTTTTTTTTTTTTTTTTTTTTTTTTTTTTTTTTTTTTTTTTTTTTTTTTTTTTTTTTTTTTTTTTTTTTTTTTTTTTTTTTTTTTTTTTTTTTTTTTTTTTTTNAGCTAATGCTACAACACCTTTACTACAATATCTAATTACTAAGTCTGTTTGTTTTACTTGGCACCTACTTCATAATTATAAAATCTTTGTATAATTATTTTTCACTTTTTAGTTCGTTGTTAGAAGTCGGTTTTTGTTTTTGTTAAAAATTAATTTTTATACTAAATATTCATAAGCCCACACCTATAGTGCCCCTATAGCCCCCCAGCTATATACACGTGTTGGTTCATGACTCATGAATCACACAGGCAGTAATGTCTCTAACAGCACAGTACAGCGCTACGTCGACCAAGCGATGAATTTCACTCGCAACTTCACTGAATAATTAATGAAGTCAGGCCAACTTCTACGACTTTAGCAGAGTTTTTGTATTAAGAGCTTTCCGTTCAGTATTCTCATATTATAGCCAGGAAGTAATTTCAAATTTCTTTTTTAATCGTACTATTTTCTCAAAATTTCTTAGCTTATAAAAAAATGTATTTATATCAATATTTGTTAGTCCATAAGTAGTTCGTAAATGTAATAATATAGCAACAAGTATAAAATGAAGTTTTCCAAATCAGCATTACATTACGTTTAATTAATAAAAACTCACAGATTAATAACCTTTTGATTTCAATTGTACAAAACTTTTACATAAATGCATATGTGTTATTCTAATGTATAAGCAATATTACTCACTGTAAGGTTTTATTTAAATGCGTTTAGTAGTTTTTGTGTAGTGGGATAGCAATGTCTTAACACTAGGTTCCCTCTGCCTACCCTGCTGTGTGCGGGATACAGCGTGAAGCTGAAATAAATTTTTAATTTTAATTTAAGCAGAATATTTATTGCTACCTTTTTCACTGCATATTTACATGCAATTGCGGAAATTTGGCAGTGCATACAATATGAAACTTCGAAATATATTTACAAAAAAAAACAATTTATTTTCATTTAGCTTCAAACCAATCCATCATACAGCAAGTTCCTACAGTGCCAGTCCAAATCTGATCGACACGAGTCGATGTAATCAGGTTTTGCAGTGAACTTCGATATGTCCGGATGTCAGACCAGGGCCGGGTGCCGTCTCTACATATCCGATTCTGTCTGGAGTGTTGATTAATACTGATTGCTGACTGCTGACGTCACCTCACTCTAGGACTCTAGGCACACACGAGTAAATAATTTATTTTGTGCTTTTATATTCTTAGTACATTTTAGCAGTTGTAATTACTTTTGTTATTGAAAAAAGCAGTTTAGGCAGTGGGAACCTCGTGTTAAGACACCCTGTTCACCACATTCCGCCAAATTATGGAGCCATTGTTTTGGTTGCCAGAGGGAAGAGATGTAAATACTAATAAACAATAATTAATTTTTTGAGTGGGGATCGAACCCCACAATCGCCCTGTTACAGTCACATCCTCCTTATCTGTTAATAACTGACTTATATAAATAAATTATTATTATAGACTTATACCTTTTCACACTTTTGAAGTGTTAGAGTGCGTAATGTTTCTTATACTTAAATATGTATAAAGCACAGTTCTAAATTTGAAAGGGTTGCTTATAAATAACTCTAATAATTGCGAGCGCAAACCTAACATTCGAGCTGTATTTGCCAATTACGATCAAGAATCTGTTTTTTTTCCAAAAAATCACAAATTCCCTAATATCTACTGGGCTACTAAAAATCACTGAACGTATATGGGGGTGAAATCGATAAGGACCTCAGTACCTGTTCATTTCACTCCCTATAGATCGTGCTACATCCTGTATATGCTACATAACCAATAGCTATAAAATAGAATTACAAACATTTAAAAAAATCACTTACCAAAGATATTCATATTAAATCACAGCTCACAATTTATGCACTCTGTCGAACGGGAAAATGAATAGAAATTGTAAAATTGCTATTTTGGCATCAGTATTCCTTTTACTTGTGCTCAAAAATCATATTTTATGCTAAAATGTTCACTTTCACAAATGTGCTCATGTTTATTTAGTTCTATTTGCATTTCACATGCAGATAGAGCCTACTGTTAAGCCATTTTCCTTCCTTCCTTCCTATTCTAACCTTCCTTTCTCCATTATCCGCCAAATTCTGGACGCATTGCATGTTGAGTGGCCGCGTTTTACCTCGACACCAGAACGAAGATTTATACATTTATATAAAAAAATAATCTTCGCATGGGAATCGAACACACAACCAGTCGCGTTTGGGCCGTCTGGCCTATAAAAATATATTCTTATTGTATAATCAGTACAATAATTATATAAAAAAAACTTTTATATAATTATATTTACTTACTATACTCGTACAACAAGAAGATGGGCTAAAAATTTAATTAAATGTCTGGATTATGATATTAATTTACCGCGCGCTACATCCGTCCGTGCAACACAGGCTCTCCTTGTCGCTCCGGCCCCGAACAAACAGGACATCGTTCTTTCATTACTGAGATACCTTTTTTAATCTTCTTTGCCGTAAAACTGCTGATACGTTATTTATACGAGCTCTCGCAAGCCGATAAAAGTTTAAGCGTCCCGATTGCCTCATAGAAAGAAAAGTTTTGGATCGCAACCATTTAAAAAACTATTAAACCATTTTACATTTAAGGTTGTTTGGAAAATATGAAAATTCTATTGACTACTTAATATATTGTCATATAGTACCTATTTATTTAGTTGGTGTGCTTTTTCGATAATGATCGATTGTCTTAACACTATGTTCCCTCTGCTGCTCTATCCTGCTGTATGCGTGATACAGCGTGAAGCTGATTTTATGTTCATCTGTTACTAACTATTATACTGTTGGATATTTATCAAATTTTACACTATTTTCTTTATATTATCTTCCAAAAAAAATGATTACCTACATTATTATAATTTCTTAAACTCAGTTTTTTAGTGTTTACAAAAAGAGTACTAAAAGTGTTATTGTAAAGATACAAAAATTATGTGACGAAAGTAATTTATAGAAACGCTATTAAATAATTAATAATATTTATTGTTATCTACGATATACGAATCACAAAGAGAATTTTCTATTTTGTAAGTAAGAATTGATGTGTTCGAAGAATGAGAAGCCAAATGCGATTGTGAATCTGTCTAAATCCCTCTCGACAACGCTATCCTACTCCAGAGCCCACATTGCTTTCGATTCAAGGAAAATTCTTTGTGTTTTTGTAAAACGTTACGATAGCAATTTTTCAACAATTTATTTGCTGATTCTTTACATGTCGTCTTAGTATTCGGAATATAGCTTCGCGCTATATTCCGCTAATAGCAGGGTAGGCAGAGGACACATGGGAAACTAGTGTAAACACACTCCGTTCCCGTTCGCCACTTACCGCCCAACTTTAGAGGTATTGTGTGTTGAATGGCGCCAAGCTTTGTCTCGTTACCACAGCCAAGAAATTTCTGAAATGAAAAAAAAATCGAACCTACAACCAGTCGCGTTTACAGTCACAGTTTGTGTTCCCGCGACACGACCGATTGAATAAAATAAATTAAATTGAGTACTGAAGGTTAAAATATCCAAGTCTCAAGCAATATATATATATAGTTAAACAAAGTCCAGTCACCCAGTCGAAATGTATGGGATCGTCCAGTGTCGACAAACGGAATAATTAATCTGTCATGAGGTATAACCGCTCAATGAAGCTGAACATCCACTTATCCGCTTTCCAGAGCATCGTATAATCTTTATTGAAATACGAAAAATTAAAAATAATATAAAAACTATTAGCGCAGTGGAAGTTGTAAATGTGACGGTCGTGGGTTCGATTCCTAATTCCAAGAAGGAGTTGTTTCAATTTCTTCGACCTTTGCCTCGACGCCTGAGCGAAGAAATGATAAAATTTAATTTTACGTTTCCTACAGAAATATTTAATGAAACATTTATTTAAATTCATATTTACATTTTCTTCGCTCAGGTGTCGAAGCAAAGTGCGGCGCTGAGTTCCGCCACTGAAATTCAATTTTAAAATATTCTTTATTCAAATAGACTATTGTAAACACTTTAGAACCGTCGAATGAACATATAAGCAAAAAAGCTACCACCGACACCGGTTCGGAAGGCGGCTCAACTTGGCGGAAAGTAGGAAACGGAGTGTCTTAACACTAGGTTCCCTCTGCCTACCCCGCTGTGTGCAGCATACAGAGTGAAGCTGATAATTTCATTTTCATTTTCATTTCCACCAGAATCGAACCCACAACCAGTCACGTTTAGTCACGTACTTGTGACCTTGCGCCACGAAGGCCGTGGCCTTATTGAAGATATAAACATATCTGTCGGAGCAGGGGGGTAATAGGCATAAAAAATAAACGAGTAGAACCTCCGACCATGTCCTGGCCTTTGGTTCCACTCGTATGTGAACACATAACACATGTACAAATACTTTTAGCAAGGTGATTTTAACATAAATAGTGAAGTGAACAAATAAATAAATCTTGAGTAAATAAATAATCAAAATAATAACTGAAAGCTTAACTGAACGATTTCAAAGTAAACTAATTAGCTATGAAGGGTTATAATTGTAAGTGTAATAAATAACAATATAGGTGGGTAAATAAATAATGTGATGTTATCTTACTCTTTAAATGATGTGTGAAGCTCGGGGCAGTGCCGTGGACTTGTGACCACAATTGTGGGCTACAGGGGCCCCTTTACAGTAACTGACGCTCGCCTTTCACTGCTCCAGCCCAGTATAGCTACAAATAGGTCTTAACGACATTCGTAACTACAATAATAATTGATTAACTAAATAATCAATTATCCGAATAGTCGAGGTTATGTGGCAGAGCACGAGTAGCGCATCTGACCACACCAGAGCCTCAACTCCAAGTAGATAATTATAAATAAGTCTGAACTACATTTATAATTAAGATGGTCGAGGTTAGCCAGCGGTGGAGCACAAGTAGTGCTCCGAGCCGTGGTAGAGCCTCGACCGAGCGTACCATGCCCGTGCGGCCCTTTATATAACGTTAACCATGATTCATAGTCTATGGCAAGCGATAACGCGCCTAAAGTGGGGTGATCTGTAGGTGACAAATACAAAACTATTAATTCATAATTTAATATTCACAGTATTTTATTCACTCTTATTTATTTCTAAATTCAACGTAATATTTAAAAACATAATTAAACTTGTAGAATTCAAAGTAACTACATTACAATGAAATCATTGTTAGTAAAAGGAATTTAAATAAGTATATCGACAATATAATTATATACCCACAATAAGGGTCGCGGCGACATATCAATTAATTTTGAAGTACTAAGTACACTTGTCGAAATAATAAATACAAATAAGTCTTTGAAGAACTTTGTTGTACGAAAATTTCTAAAACTACAAAAGAATTTTACTAACAACCATTACTTACGTTCTCAATCGAGATAAACCCAAATGTGCCACAAAAAGATACCAAGCCATATTAAATTCAATATCATTTTAAGTAAAACATCGATCCTTCTTGCTCCAAAATTATCATATATTTTTATTCTCCACACGGATAAAAGAATCTTAAGACCAATAAATCATAATCGACAGCAATATCATACGAAATGCAGATCTCGCACATCCTTTATGCCACGCAAATTACACCCACAAGTGTATTAGGGTGCAAATGCTTTTTTCAAAAAAGATTACTTCCTTCTTTCTGTCGTATTTTCGTAGTTTCTTTATTTTCACCAACTCGGCTTACAATGAGCAGCTAGTTAAAAAATGCCAACTTTTCGCAGTAATTTTTCAGTAAAAACTAAGAATGTTAGCGCAATTAAAAATTTGGTTTATTATTTTTTATCCTCAATTGCGAGTACGTAACTACATGTACATAGTTCTGTGTAAATCATTTGTATGTACTATCAAAGTCGGTTTTTAGGGTTCCTTTCCTTAAAAAGTAAAAACGGAATCCTTATGAGATCACTTTGTTATCCATCTGTCAAGACCATTTATCTCGAGATCACGTGAGAGAATTTAAGCATTAAAAAAACAGTCAATGCAATAAAAGATACGAGCATTTATGTATCGATTTTGCTGCATTTTATATGAAATTTGCTTAGTTAAACCCTATATAGAGTACTTCCCGTGGACCTTTAGGTATGAAATAAAATTTGGCAAGAAGCAGAGAACTTCCAATACAAAGGAAAAAAAGTAAAACGTATTTATACGGGTATTTCAAGAATAAAATAATTACAAATTTATATTTCCAGTTCATTTCGTATGAAACTTGTAAAAATGAAGAACGAAGTGTCTTGACACTTTGTCATCTCATCCTACTCTGATATTTATACGGCTACTGGAAACACTTAAAAAGCGTTTATAAAATGTCAGTACTAAATAATGTTTATAATTATCAAAAATTTACAACCGATGGTTCCAGGTATATTAATTTAGGCCAAACTTTGGCACCATTTTATGATAACACGTAAACATCTGTCCATTTCAAATCTCCTTAGTGGTACAGTGCTATAAAAAATAGAATGTGAAGTGACGACGCCTCAACATACTATTTATTATGTTTTTTATAGCATGGTAGGCAGAGGGAACCTGGGAACCGAGTCTTAAAACGCTGTTTCCCTTTAAGACATTTTCCACAGAATTCTTGAGACATTGCGTGTTTATTGGCGGGACTCAGCGCTTCCTTACCAGAGCGAAAAAAAAGAAAATATTTAATATCCCCATATGGGTATCGAACCCCACTTATATTTCTAAAGAAAAGATTAGCAAATACAAAATCTAATATCAGGCCAGAGCTTATCTATAAATAATTTCAAATTATTTCTTTTAAAAAATCTACTTTCCTACATAATTTAAAATAGTCAAAGAGACGTAATTTTGCATTAAATTCACATCTCGGGCAAAAGATCGAAATTATGTAAGTGGTCATGTTTAATATATTTTGTGTGTTGAAAAATTTACGTGAGCAATATACTGAGTAGGTACTTACATGAATTTGTATTTTACGTACTTTCACAAACTTTAAGAATGCAATTTATCACTCTAACAAATGAGGTTCACGCTGTATCCCGCATATAGCAGGCTCGGCTGAGAGAACCTAGTGTTAAGACACTCTGATCTTTACTTTCCACAGAATACCTCAAGGTATGCCTGTCCAGTGGCGAAACTCAAGGCCGCGCTTTACCTTGGTACCAGAGCGAAGAAATGAAAATATTCATAAATAATAATTAATTCAGGTAATATTACCCTAATTGAAAATTAACTGGAAAACAACATGTACTTATTCAAATGTTTGTACGTAAAATATTTGGAAAAAAGTTTCATTATAAATCTTTATATTCTGACATCACGGAAATGTTATTATATATTAATTGTATGAAATGTTATTATATGTTATTTATATTATATAATTCATTTAAAAACCCTCGATTAAGTCAACTTTCAAACAAAACAAATAAATTAAAATTGGTTCATCCGTTTAGAAGCTACGATGTGACATACAGATAAATAGATATACAGAAATTAAAAACGTCTAACTTACAACACCCCTCCAATTTTTTTGGGGGTTAAAAGATACATTTCTATTTAACAGATATAAGCCGTAAATCTGAACGGGGTACTTATGTACTAAGATTAACACAGAATGATGAGAGTGGTATTAGTCCGGAATATAGATAACATATTAACATTTAGGTATGGACCAAACTATAAACAAAAGCTAATGTACACGAGTACGGAGTCTTATTGGGGTTCCGAAGTCGTAACTACTTGGTAAGTACGTGACTGAAATTACCCCAGCAAAATAAAATGACGAAAATTATTGTACTATATTTTTTTTTTATTTTCACGCATTTTCAATAGCTGCGTATTCGATTCCCATTCGGGGGTATCGAAATATCTAATATTTCTTCGGTCTGTTTTCGAGGGAAAGATCGGTGCTCATTTCTGCCACTCAACCCGCAATACCAAAAATTCAACGGAAAGTGGGAAATGAAAGTGTATTAATGGGAAACGGAGTGTCTTAACACTGGGTTTCGAATTCCCTCTGCCTATCTTCAAATTTGGGGGATACAGCGTGTTTAAAATCCACATATTATAGCATTAACTCAATTCAATTTTCAAACAATTTTTGTTATTATACAAGATAGACAAGATCAACTTCTTATGCTATAAAATTTGGACGTTCTTTTTAATTTTAATAATACTACAGATTTTGTTTAATAATGAACTTCGCTTCCACAATTTCAGTCTTAAACTTTATCAATATCGTTTTTTGAGCTAGTTCCTTCCTTAATGAAACTGAAAAGTTTATTAAAGAAATAAAATATTAAATTTTCTGTGAATAAAAAAATATTTTACCGACACTAGCGACCTGCTCGCGGCTTCGCCCGCTTGTACTACACAATTAATAGTTTTATTATCCAAATTAGTACAGAATGTAGCGACACTGCTTGTTATATTCTCCAAGTTTCTCTATTCTCCACGTGCCGTGATAAGTCCAAAAAATCCCTCCATGAAATAAACATCTATACTAGGCCTTCTATTGCATAAATATATAATGCCAATTACTATATAAATTTGTACGTACTAAAAAATAAAAGAACCTAATGATAAGTCACTCTATTCACACACGCAACATTTAAATAATTAAAATTATAATTTTCCCCATACGAAGGATTTATATCCGTAATCTCCTTTGAATCAGGCTCAAACAACTGCATAATTAGTAAGCCTTATTATTTTGAATAGAGTATAGTAGTATAACGATTATTATAATCAACGTTTAGTTAGATAGAAATAATTATAATTAAATAAATTACAATTTCTTTTCCGCTGAATTTAGGCATGGCGGAACTCAAAGCCATGTTTTGCCTCCAAACCTTTATTCATTTTATTTTACAATCAAACTATATATCTATATCTAACTAGACGAGTTTTTACATAGACGGTAAAATTTAAGACGCCAAGAAAATGTTAAGATTGCGATTTGTACTCCGCTCTAACAGACAATGTTTTATTCAAGAGCTTAGGCTGGCCTTTGTGTTACTCCGTAAACAAGTCCAAATAAATTATTCAGGATAAAGTAATCCGAGGAAGTATGCATATATACGTTCCTGCCACATTTTTAATCTGTGGCGGTGGGTTTTTTTCCCGCTGTAGAAGAGTAGGCAGAGGAGGCCAGGAAACTTAACATTGCGCTTAACTTTGAAACCAGAGCGAAGAAATGAAAATATTGAATATTTAATTTCCTACAGATCGAACCCACAAGCTATACTTAAGACTGGCCTCTATCTCGACGATGTGTTAGATCTTTTGTCTATAAATGAGAACTAGGTGAACTGTAGTCGTCTATATCAGTGGGATCCGTTGTAAACATTTGTGAACAAACCAGACATAAAACATTTAGTACATAAATATTGTCTAACCTTTTGTCTATACAATTCTACAGAATTTAGCACTTTTCGGCAGTTTTTATTTTTTATTTGCAGCGCAACGGGTTGGAATGGTTCGAGCCGCACGAGGGTAAGTGGACCTCTAACGTTTCCCTTTGTGGACTTTATAACGGCCCGTTAGAGAACTATTTCAAGTGCTGGTCACATAACTATAGGGATTTAAAATTTAAAAGTTCAATTCAACGAATTTGTAATGGGTACATTTGCTAGTGTTGATACTTTGTAATATTAATTTAATGTATTCTTTCAGCTTTAAAAGCATCCCGCATGTTGCAAGGTAGGCAGAGAGAGCCTAGTGTTAAGACATTCTGTTTCCAACTTTCCGCCGAATTCTGAAAGTCAACGTGTCAACGCTTCGGTTTGCCACAACACCAGAACTAAGAACATGAAAATGATATTCTCTATCGATATTCTATCGTTTCCTCTATTATAGAGAACATTTCCGAGAGTTATCCATACCTATATTATAAATTCGAAAGTAACTCTGTCTGTCTGTCTGTCTGTCTGTCTGTCTGTCTGTCTGTCTGTCTGTCTTTTACGCAATCAGGCCCAAACCGCTAATTTAATTGTGATAAAATACTCATATAGAGATACTTGAGGGTACCGGGATGAACATAGGATACTTTTTTTTTCCTCATATTTGTAATATTTTCGATATATACCAATATATTAAAATAATTAATTTGACATGCAATTTATTCCGCCATGTTAATAACAATGGTCGCTACGCGTTGCTAAGCAACGGCTTGCAAAGTTTGTTGTTTTAAGAAAACGTCACCCAAAGTGAGTTTGCTTAATGCAGACATGGCGCGCGCCGATATAGATTTGTATACATTAACAAAAATTAGATGATTTCTATAATTTGATATTCATCCTTATGAAAATAAATATAATAGTCACTTTTAGCATTTCATCTAGATGGAAATTATAGTTTACTGTATAACATTCTAATAAATAATTAAGGAGATGTCACTGATTCCAAATGACTTAGCCTACGAGTTGTGTAGTATGACCGACGCGAACGGGCAGATGACTTTGTTGATTTTGTAATTTTTTATATATTTTCGAATTAATATTATTTTTTATGTAATTACTTGCTGCTTATAATTAATTAATCTTAGTTCGGTTATCTATACCGATGTTATACACTTAAAATATCGTAATTTTAATCATTTGGGATTTTATTTAATATTGTTCGCAAAAATTAATAATTATTTAATATAGAAAAATGTTTAGTACGCGCGCACGACAAACTTTAGGTACTTTTTCTAATGTTAAGAATTTCCTTTAGTTACTTTTACTTCTTTTGTTTGTTCATTTCGGTTACTCAGACATTTTTTCTAATAATAAATCTCCACTTATTATTATTTTTTAACTTATTTTAATTATTTAGGCTTATATTTTCGCGGGCGTAGCCGCGTCCGGGCCCACCAATATCTTATAAAACAAAGTCGCTTTTCGTGTCTGTCTGAACTTTCTAACTCTTCTTCTTCTAAACCACCCAACGGATTTTGATGCGGTTTTCACCATTAGGTCGAGTATTTCTCAGGGAAGGTTTATATATAGTTTATTATTTGTACATTCTTATGTAAATTAACATAAATACGATAAATGTGTATAAAGTCCTACCCCTTGATGCACTTTCGCGCATGCGCTGCTTTAATGGTAAGTACTACATGAAAATAATGTACTGGAGTATTGTTCCTCTTAATAAGATCTACAAAAAAGTCCGCGACAGCATTTTCGTATCTTTTAAGGATAACGTGTAGTGATCATATTTCTGTCTAAAAATTGTAATTTCAATATATTTTTTATTGTGAGGGATATTTTTCCATAATGGTATTAATCCTTATCCTTTAAAATATTTATTAATTTTCTACTTTAAACGAAGATAAAATTTGTTATTTACACTATTTCGAAATTGCGAATAGTTTTAGAGAAAAACGCATTTAATTGTTAACACATCACGCCGTTGACGCATCAGCTGTATGTTACTCAAGTTTCACTTATCGCTTACTCTCAGCATATAAATAAGTATATTAGTTACGTTGGCCATTTAATGTAGATCAAAACTGTCTTTTACTGTTTTTCATTTTAATAAGTACCTTAGAAGTTGTTACAATATCAAAAAATCCTTGCTGCGAAACGGCTTATACAAGCGCGTCCCCTGCGCCCGCCTAACACTATAAATAACCTAACACGCATCGGTGGTTCAGTGGTAGAATGCTCGCCTGCCACGCGGGCGGCCCGGGTTCGATTCCCGGCCGATGCATTCTATTTAATTTTTCATCAGGAACAGAGTACCCTCTTCCCTGCCCAACCGGTGTCGCCGTTTTAACAGCATTAACCACAAGCTCGAATGCATCTATCTCTATAGCAAAGAAGATTTAGATGTGTTTCAAGTATTGGATAATTTTAGTTGAATGTATTATTTCAGCGCGATATATTTGGTTTCATATTTTTTGTAGTTGTTATTAGTAGGTAGGTTTTTGTTTATAATTTCTTCCGTTTAAAAATAGTCATTTAAATATACTTTAATAAGTCCTTGAAAAGATTAGTAACACAGATTTAAAATTACAGTACTAATAAATCTTTTTGCTGAGGGATACCGATCTATAATCCTCCTCAGCACGGTTGCCAAGCTGTTTGAGAAGTTATTCCTTTTACTTCTTCAGTCGCACATCCACCCACAAAGCGAGCAGTTTGGGGAGCGGGTATACCACTCTGGGTAAACTTCGCAACAGTGATCAACCGAGAGAGTATGAGTGTACAATAGCAGTCTTCCTTGACGTAGCACGCTTATTCGACCACGTCTGGCACCCGGGCTGATTTCATAAAGTGCTCAGAGCCGGCACCCCCCAACACGTCGCATGACTTTGCCGCTCTGCTTTGTAAGTGACAGGATATTTTGCGTGAGAGTTGAGAGTGCGAGGTCTAGCAGCGAACCGATCGCTGCCGTTGTCCCAGTCAGAATTTTGTCACCTGCTCTCTACGCACTATACATTGATGACATTACAATGCCCTAGCGAGTATTACTCAACGAGGAATCCTGTAGATGGTACGGAACCTCACCCTCCGGCGAGTGACGCAGGCACCATATTACGTGAACACCACGCGCCACTCACCGCAACCTAAAAATAGAAACCCTAGAGGTACACATTGGTCGTCTCGCGTCCAACGTATTCCGTTGCGCCGGTGTATCGGGTCACCTGCACCTAAGGAGCAGCACTCCGCATACCGGCCGCCCGAGGTCAGACGTCTTCTTCCGAGGGACTTTCTATCCTCCTCCAAATCCCACTCATGAGCAGTCATCTTGGTCGTTTAATCAACGCCTCCCTCAGGAAACCGAGAGCCCAATTCCGATCCCCTTCCGCATCCCCTTCCATGTATCTGCTCTAAAGCAGGTTTTCGCCTGAGACCACGGTCAGAGAACCAAGGCCCTGATGTCGTTCAGAGCTAGTACGGAGATGGCCGAGAGAATGTTTTGCGCCTGGCAAAGTAAATTTAGAAGTGATTGCACGTATTTTGGAGTTATCCAATAATTATAATGTATTTCCACGCGACATAATTGGATACATCTTTCGTTTAAGTATTTTTGAGTCAGAGAATAGTAGGTGGTCTGTTGTTTATAATTTCTTTCGCTTAAGTTTTCTGTTATTTGTGTTATTTATTTGTGTTTAATTTAAAACAATTGGAAAATCCTTCTTGGAATTACGAAAATGCAGGTTGCATTAGGGTTTAATTAATTTTCACATTATCTTAAGTGCTTTGCAAACATACATTATATGAATAATACAGTAGTTAAGGCGGGCGAAGCCGCGAGCGGGTCGCTAGTCTATATATATAAAAGGACTTGTCCTCACTGACTGAGTGACTGAACTGCTGATGGTAGAAACGTCGCATTTGGACAGATGTTTACTTTCGTAATCTGGACAGGGAAGGGATTTTGAAAAATTTTAACCCTAAAGGGGCGAAATAGGGGTTGAAAGTTTGTATGGAATTTTTTTTAAATCGGCATCGATTTTCATAAAATTTTAAATTTAGATTTTTAAAAGTATTTAATTAAACGCGTGTTTCATCATTTTCTAGAATTCTCTCCCTAAGGGTGCATATAAGGGGTTGAAAGATTGTATAGATTTTTTTTTAAATCGGCACCAATTTTTATAAAATTTGAAATTCAGACTGTTAAAAGTATTTAATTGAACATGTGTTTCGTGGTTTTCTAGAATTCACCTCCAAAATAAGCAAGTGAAGCTGCGCGCGTCCGCTAGTTTACTATAAAAATATAAATCAATTAATATTACACACTTTTATAAATTTCATAGATCTTTTTAAAAACAACAAAATAAAGAATTTAAAAAAATAGTGTGTGACATTTACCTACAAAACGAAACTTAACTTACGTAAAGTTAGTGAAAAATTTAAGCAAGAAGTTCAAAACAAAAGTCATCCTAGGCACTGCAAGATCATGTATAAATGTATATGTACATCTTAAATGGGTAGTCGCAGCCAGACCTACGTCGTAAGGAATATCTTAACTAGAGAGATGATGAGAAGATCTATTTACCAATAAAAATCGTTAAGTCACACTATTAATACTTATTGCTTAAGATTTATCATTTATTCCAAAAAAAAGTTAAAGCAAAATGAAAAACACAAAGTAAAGAATTTCCATACTTGAAAATATTATACATTTTATGTCCACTAACTAATATCAACTAAGGTTTTTTTAATATATATATATATTAGTTTCATGCTGTATCCCGCTTATGTCAAGGTAATCAGAGGGAACCTGGGAACTTATTGTTAACACTCTTACGTTCCCCGTTTTCCGCCATATTCTAAAAGCCTTTCGTTTTCAGTCGCGGGACACAACGCCGCGTTTTGGCTTATTACCAGAGGGAGGAAATGAAATTATTAAATATTTCATTCCCCCGAGTGGTATTCGAACCCACAGCCGCCGCTTTTACATTTAGTAATAACACAGTTGTGCCCCCGCGCTACAACTATGAAAAAGAAATATATATAAATATAACTCTTATTTAACTTAATTGTTTTTTTTATAAATGACCAAATCGTAAGTGTAATACCGGAAAAGGCTCCACTTGTGGGTGCGGCTGTACGTTGTGCTAAATTTATTCCGGTTGAATTTAACTACAAAGAGTACTATGAGAGTTGGTTAAATGCCAGACTTTCAACTTGATTTTTAATGTTAAATGCGTAATGTTATAGATAAATATCTTTAGCATAATATTAACTGTAATTCTTTATATTGGCTGGTTGCCTCACTGCGTAAAATTTAAAACAAAAGATATTTTTTTAACTTTACCCTAGAACTGCGTTCCAGGATACTCCATTCGCCATTTTTGGTCGAATTCTGGAGGCATTGCTTGTTGAATGGTGGAAGTCAAGGCGGCGCCGTACCTCAACACCAAATCGAAGAAATGAAAATATATTAAACATTTCGTTTCCTCCTTAAACATATTAAATATTCCTTTTCCAGGTGGAAATCGTACAAACAACCTGTTGCTTTCACATTCGCTTAGTGTTTAAGCACGCCGTTCCCCATTTTTCATTGGTGGCACTCATTGCCGGGTGTTTGCCTAGGTACCAGAGCGAAGAAATGAAAATATTAAGTAATAATAATTCATCCCCTCGAGTGGGTATCGTAAGCACAACCCCTGCCCCTGGTTTGTCCTTGTCTTGATTTGTCCTAGTTTGGCTGAAACTCAACGGATTATTACTATTGCCATAAATACACCTGTTGCTAAACTTATTCGGGTTCAAGCAATAATAAATGATTGTAGCAAATAAGGAGAATGGCTACCTCGTATGAAGTGAAACATTTTTTTTTCAGCTTCACGCTGTATCCTGCTAGAGGCAGAGGGAGCCTGGGGCTAAGACGCTGCCCTATTTTCCGCCGAATTCTAGAAATATTATTTTAAGTGACGATACACAATGCCCCGCTTTGGTTTATGCGAAGAGCGTAGAAATTAAATTATTAGGTAAATATTTCATTACCCACAGCGAGAATCGAACCCACGACCTGTCGCTTTTATAATCAGACGCTTGGGCCCCTCAAACACGACTGGACTCAATCCCCACAACACGTAATCATTATTATTTACTACAACAATAAAAAAAAATGAAAAATAAAGATATATCTAGACTCACTTGAATTAAAAATAATGTACCTAATCTTAAATACATCTTTAGCATACATAGTTTGATTACTTTTATGTTTTTTTTTACTAGAAAAGAAAAGGTGGTAAGAACAAAGATATCTATTTTAAAGTACACAATCTTCTGTTAAAACCTCTTGGAACAAAATCAATAATCCTCTTTGGTTACATGTAACACGCTCCAGGCGGCGGTGCTTGAAATATGTTTATTTCAAATAAGTTGTTGGAAACGCTGGAAATATTATAGTATTTAAATAATAACATCAAAATATGAATGTATAGAATAAGAGTTTAAATAAAATAAGTAATTGTAATTTATTAATCTGTGTAAACATGTTTTTTTTTATTTAACAAGATGACGAAAGCTTTAGTCTGTGTTTCGTTGAGGCCGTCGTGGTGCAGTGGCGCAAGCATGTGACTGTAAACGCGACGGTTGTGGATTCTACTACTACTTGGGGGTAATGAATTATTATAAATTAATATTTACAATAAGCCCGGCCTTCAGTTCAGCCTGCATATATATATATAGGTATGCACATATTCCACATTAAAGTTTATATTCATTTGGTATATCGGTAAATATAGGTATAGACTAAGATCCCAGGGCCCCCAGACCTACGTCATTTTAGCAAAGCTGACATTTTGAAGGTTAATAGTCTAATATGTAGTTGAGACTGTATGCATAGGACACATCCAGCTACTTTAGAGTAGAAAGGCTCGTTTCTTATGTTTTACGTGGGCCTTTACTTCATATTGAATTATCTTCATATTAAATTATCAATCTTTATTTTTAAATATACGTTTTACGTATTATTTGAAGACCCCTCATAAGCACCAAGACCAATCCGGTGGCTCTATCATCTTCCGGGAAAAAGATATATCGTTATTTGGCGCTCAGAAAGGCCCACTTTCAACTTAGTGAGTAGACATACTGTCTTAATTACATATTAGACTAATAGTCCTCAAAATTGCAGTTTTGCTAAAATGACTTAGGTCTGGCGGCTATGGGATCTTGGGCTAGTGTATTGTTGTGCACGACACCTGACAAAGTTTGGAACAGTACGGGTTTAGGTTGTTTGTTATTCCGGTCAAAGTTTCGGCTGCGACCGCGGGCAATTTTCAGTTTCCCCCCCAGCTTGGCACCTTCGACCTCTAAATTAAGAAACATTTCACCTTGTTGATAATAGTTATTTCCTCCGTAAATATCGCAAAATCTAATATTGAAAATTTTAAATTTGAAAATTTATTCATACTACCAAAAAGATTTATTCAAAATCATTTCCTTTATTTTTAACTGAATAAAATTAGCTTTTTTTCTGCGATTTCGTCTGCGTGGAAAAGTAAATTTATATAACTTTTTTATTTATGATTCGATTACAATAAATAAACACTATATTTAATGCTACCAAAATACAATAGTGAAATTGCGCTTAAATCTATCTCTGTATATTTATTTAGCGTAGACATACAGTTAATAATTCTAAATACCATTATTTGATAAATTAGCCACCACTAGTAATCTATAGACAGGGATCATTTACATTTTAAGGATTCCGTACCTTTTAAGAAAAAATAGAAATCTTATAAAATCATTTTGTTGTCCGTCTGTATGTCTGTCTGTCAGGAGCCTTTACCTCAGGAACGCTTGGAGATAATGAGTTGAAATTTAAAACGTATTTGTACATTTATTTAAATAAATATATGGCCGTTTATATCGCAAAAAAGTATTTAGACAATATAAAATTTGGTATTAAAGCCGTTAGTTCAAGTGAGGTATCAAATGAAAGGACTCTGGCTAAGATAAGGTTGAATTTCAGAAAAAGCTCGAGACCTCCAATTTTCATAATGAACCGTCGGTGGGCGAGCCCGATTCGCGCTTGTCGGGTTTTTATTATATGTAAATGTAATACATAAAATGAATAACATTAAATGGCAATACGATACGTGTTCGATTAATATATTGAGGAAAAACAATTGGGGGCTTATTAACATTTATTTGACCCGAATTTTGCCGAATAAATTAATAACTTTATTTCAATATAATTTTGATATATAACAGATAGAAAGATATATTACTGTGTTACCTCTAACTACCTGTAATAAGGAGTGTTTAAATCAGAAAAAAATATAGGTCAACGATCTCTTTGTGGTATAAGAGGTAAGCTTTTCGAACTATTGATCCATTAAATTGGTTGGAAATCCATAGACTAGAGTTAAACAATTTAATGAGGTATAAATTAAAATCAGCTTCATCAATTGAATTTAAAAAAAAATCAATTTCAATCAGCAGGGTAGGTAGAGGGAACCTAGTGTGAAGACACTCCGTCGCCCACTTTCCCACAAATTCTAGAGGTATTGTGTGTTTACTGGCCGAACCCAACGCCGCCAAATATTCGTTTAATTTCCTCGAGTGGGGATTGAACCCACAACCAGTCGCATTAACAGTTCCACACTAGTGTTAAAATAAGACTCTGGACTAGAGTTAAAATAATTTAACGACATCCATATCTCATTTAAAAATTATGAAAAGCAAACACATCTATTTTATAACCTAAGTCACATAAGCAAGACAATGGCCCACGCAGAGGCGACTTATTACGCGACCTCTCAGGTATGTTTTTGTTCCAGCAAGATTTTCGTTTAATAAATTAGACAGTCACGCTCGTGATGAGCTCTAAAGAAAATCAAATATGGAGTTCGTAAGCTAAATGTGAGTGACATTTTTTTGTTAGTGCTTTACTTGTTTTTAATTTTTTGTTTTTTACTCTCACATAATATCGTATATTATTATGTGAACAGACCTCCAATTTCTGAAATATCAATTTTTTCCTCCCTATTAAGGCTATTATTTTTTAGGATTTAACCACATATGTATAGTTTTCAGATTTTTTCCTGAACTAGTAAGTACTACCAGTAGATGCTCGCTGCCAAATTTCCTAATTCCAGGTCAACCGGACCTACACTATTATTTTTGATTCCCTTTATAGTGTCGAAGTACGCATTTTTTATATATAACCATATATTTTCTTTAGTAAATTTAGAAACACATATTTTCAGGAAATCATGGGTCCGCATACCTTGTTTGAATTTCCGCATTGAATTTCAACTCGATATCTCCCAGCGTTCCGGAGATAAAAGCAGCTGACAGACAGATGGACTTCCTTAAAACGTAGGGAACCCTAAAAACAAACAAATGACCGAGGTATTTCGCCTCATTAATTATCAAAGAAAAATATATATTTACTTACACTGAAAGAAAGATCTTGAAAGGTGACAAAAAAGTGGTTATATTTATATACAAAATTTCTAATTCCTTGTTCTTAAAATATTATTTCAATTGAAATAGTCTTTTGAGAACATAAATGCTAGATTTCTATTGCTGAATGCGCTTTTCTTTTATGATAGTGCTGGAAATTTTTAAATTAATAAGAAGCAAAACAAAATAGATGACAAACTATTAAATTAATTACTTAGGTAAGTATATAAACATTTTACGAAAACTGGAAAAAAATTATATTTACCAAATATATTTTTATTTTAAAGGTTAGGTTGGATATTGTTATTATTAATTATCAGCTTCACGCCGTATCCCACACACAGCGCAGAGGGAACCTAGTGTCAAGACACTTCGTTCCCCGCTTTCCGCCGAATTTTGGATATATTGCGTGTCGAGTGGCGGAACTCACACCGTTCTTTGCTTCGACAGAAAAAGAAATATACATTTAAACAAATATTTCATATCCCCGAGTGGGGATCGAACCCACAGTTGTGTCGCTGCACCAGAACGACCTCATATTTTTAAACTTTTATTATATTCATAGATAGAATTTATTATATGCATATATTGATATCTATCTTAAAACTCCGAACTAATGATATTTAAATTATATGCAGTATTTCTGCTGAGAGCTGCATAAGCTAAAAGCCAAAGCCTAGGAAGTAAATCTAATCTAGACCACGTTGAAAGTGTGAAAGAGCTACTCTTCAGTAAAATCATTTTTCCGAACTTTCAATGAGCGACTTTGATTGATTCAAATTAAATCAGATATTTTTTTATAAATCACATTTTTTATTTAATTTATCTTATGTATTATAAACGTAGTGGCATAGGTGAGTGTCGGTTGGCTAACACTTTATGGATTCAAGTCAAACGCGTTGGAGTCCCATTAATTAATAATAGAATCACTTCCCAGGCATGGTTGGGTAGTGTGATGCTATACACGCTTCACACACAGTTATATAATTAAAGCAAAATTATAACTAAAAATAAATAAATAAAGCCACTAATGAGACAATATATATATGTGATAATTATATAGACGTTAGACCAAGGCTACGTCAATTTCAAGACTTTCAAGCAATCTCAGAAATTTATTGAAAAGTATCTTTTGTTGACTTTAATTTTAGATTTTTGAAAAAATATATATGTATAACGAAAGTGTCTTAGTAGGGAACGAAAGTATCTTTATGGGAAAGTAGTCTCTTAACAGTAGATTCCCAGGTTCCCGCTGCTACGTGCATAATACAGCGTTAAGCAAAAAAATATGTAAAACTTACTATATGATAACTAATGATTATAAATCGAATATTACAGTAAAATGGATCATTTATGTCTTCATTTAATCGTGTTCCCCCTTATTACTATTTATTCCCATTTAGTTCTTGATGAATAATCTAATTATGGTAGGGCAGCTCTCTTCGCCTCTCAACTACTTCGACGTTGTAGAGGACCCTCTAGTGCCTACTATTCATGATTCAAGAACAATTTTTTAATTTTAATTTCAAAACAGATTGTATTCAAACAAAAAGTATTGTGGCCATTGTGCACTCTTTTAATGTAAATGTTTTTTACCCCGTTTTTAATATTCTTCAGATGAGTTTGAAATACAAAGAGCCTAAAAATCTCCGCCTAGATACAATTACTTGAAATACTGGAACTTTGCAGTTCTATTTAGAAAAATGCGTTTTTCAAATGTATTTATTATTGTAAGTACTGAATAAAATTTAGATAACATTTAATTGTTTTTGTATTTTACAAATATATATTTATTTAATAAAATAATTAATTCTATATTTTAGAATAGTAATGAAGAATTTAAAAAAATAATATCATGATTAACGATTTTCGTAGAATTGTATTTATAACTTATTTACGATAAAGTGCGGCGTTAAATTCTGCTATTCCTACAGTTTCTCGGATTCGGGTGAAAAGTAACTACAGTTAACATTTACTAAATATTTCTAATTCTCGTTTTATTTAATTTGAAAATATTATAAATTTTGACTAGTCAGGACCTATAAGTAATTCTTCAACCAATAAAATCCTTACCAGGAACCCCTTATAATTTAAAAAGGTCCCGACTGTTAATCTTAATAAACTATTGGGCTTGATTTTCTTATCGGTTTTATGCAGGTTTTATGCGGTCGGTTTTTGTTTTTTCAAATATTTTTTTATTATATTTCATTATTTAACCTTTCAATTCCCCCGTTTTCTTACCATGAAATACTAAAGCTCTACCTTAGAAAACCACTGCCTGTAAAAGTTTAACTTCCGCCCTACACGTAACCAACGTTGCCCTGTTTTTGCTTTAATGCTACGAGTATCTACGTCTAATTATGTGGTCTATATTTTATTTTAAAAAACACAGATTACTAAATTACAGGTTATTAAGTATTAGATAATATATTGGATATTATAGTCTATTTGAATAAAAAAAATGAAATTAATGAATGATAAATGAAATTACTTAGCTTTTCTAAATAGACTTTAATCCATTTTAAATGCTTTTTTATTGTATAAAATAATAAATTGAAAATTAATTTAATTCTATTCTATAAGTACTAATAGAGAATAAAAATGCAACAAGTTATATGATTACATATCATGATTATTTTATTTGCAAAAGATTAAGAATATTTTTAATTATAACATTTAATTACATATACATTCGATTCCCACTCGAGGAAGTGAAATATTTATTTACGTTTATATTTCAATTTCTTCTCTCATGTGTTAAGGCAAAGCGCGGCGTTGATTTCTGCCACTCAACAAGTAATGCTTCCAAAATTCGTCAGACTCCCTTTGCCAACCCTGCTGTGTGCGGGATAAAAAATATTATACATTAAGGCGGGTCGCCCAGGGGCACAAAGGTATGACTGTAACGCGACGATTGTGGGTTCGATCCCCACTCGAGGGAATGCATTATTATTTATTAATACACATTTGCATTTCTTCGCTTTGGCATCAAAGCAAAACCCCGGCGTTGAGTTACGCCACTCAACATAGTGAGGAACGGAGTGTCTTAGTACTAGGTTTCTTATGCCTACCCTGCTGTGTGTGGGATACAACGTGAAGTTGATTATTAAATTTTATATTAATTTTAATAACAATTCAGCTTATTTAAAATTATTGCTAAAAAATTCATGAGATCTGAGTAAAAGGAGCAAATAGCAATAGAAACCGAAAGGAGCAAGCGTAGGCGATATACAAACTACGCAGTACGCTTCCTACGAACCTGCCGCCTACTCAAAATTTGAAAATGACTTTGTAACACTGGATATACAGTAACTTTCTATTTTTTTCTTATTTTTGTAATAAAATTTACATGAAACTCGTTAATTTATTTTTTATTTTTTTTGTTAAATATACACTGTACTCCTGTAATATTACCTCTGTAATTTAAATGTTTAATGCAGTATTTCTAAATGTTATTTAGTTAAAACTAAATTTATATTAGCTTAAAAATGTAATATTAAATGCTAAAGCATTAAAATTATTTTATAATAATTTCTTTGTTTTGTCGCGATTGTTGCACATATTTAATGATTCGAGTGTTCGTCGAAGTTCTATCCAAGTGTATGAAGTACGGACGGCAGTAAAGTAGTAGAAATGTATCTGAGTGTAATGTAAGAGTAACAAAAATATAAATTAACCATACAGAAACTATTTTTTTTGTTTGTTCTTTGATTATAGCGTTTCGAATGTACCAGTTGAGCACCAAAAGTGATGCTGACAAAAACCTTCTGTATATAAAAAATTGTTAGCATTAGCTAATAACAACAACAACAAACTATAAAGTTTAATGTTGTTATATCTGATATATTAACAAAGAGTAAAGACATTTACATTTATTACCCATTATATTTTAGTAATTATTCCTAGTATCAAGTATTAAATAATAATATCATTATTTGAATAGAAAATATATATATATATAATAATGTACAAATTCAATTTCTAAATTCTGCAGAAAATGTTCACCATTTCTTATACGTACATATTTTTTATTTTAATGTATGGCAAGAAAAAAATAAGTCATTTCAGTATTTGAAGTTTTTGACTTGAATTCATCAAATTAGTACGGTAGGTAAAAATTTGCAAAATTTACAAAATTATCTGTTCTGTAATCATTCATATCAGTCATTTATTAATTTATTTAGCTTGGAGCGTGCCAGTTGAGTAAATGTGTTCTGTGCAGTTGAGCACCAATCACTTCGCCAATGTAACGTACAACCTCAAAGTCAGTTTGACATTCGACAGCTTAGGGTTGAGCACATTGTATTTTGTAAGCAAGTCGCCGTGCGTGTTTTATAATATAACCTTAAAAGTAGAATAAACAAAACTAGGAGAGCTTTAAAAATGGTAGCCGTAAAACCTTTAGCGAAACAAGTAAAGAAAAATAACTTTAAAAATGATAAAAAGAAGAACACGGTAAAGATATCGAAGCAAATTGTGGAAAAGACAGTTGCAAAAGAAACAACTAATTTAAATTTTGTAAAATACAAATTACCATCCAAAACAATAAACGAAAATCTTGTTACCCAATGTTTAAATGCACTGGAAAAGTTAAATACAATTCAAGATAAGAAAAATGCAATTTTTGGTGACGAAAGTCAAATATTTATGGAGATTCGCAGTATCAAGCTATTAAACACAACAGGAAATTTAAAGTTGTAAGTGCTATGCATATTAATTACATTTTACATATAATCATTGGAAAAAAATATAACATTTACATTTACGTATATTTCAGCATTTTACCTCATAGCACAGTAGCATCTACTAAAGAAATTTGTTTGATTACACCAGATTTAAAAAAAGGAAGAAAAGTTGACCATGAGCCTACTATAGATCATTGGGAACAATTAATAAGAGAAGCAGGTGTTACTAGTGTATGTATTTTAATATTGAAAAGAGCAACTGTTGAGTTTCTTGCCGGCTCTTCTCAGCAGAACTGCCTTCAGAACCGGTGGTAGCTTTTTGTTGACATGTACATTTGACGATTCAAAAGTGCTTTTATAATTTATTTGAATAAAGAATATTTTGAATTTGAATTGGATAAATTTAGCATGGCCAATTTTTATTATTAGCTTAGTTATATTTAGATTAATTTAAATATTATGTTTTGTTTTAGGTCAAGACTGTTTTGCCAATGCGTCAGTTAAGAGTTGAATATGATCAATTTGAGTTAAAACGCAGACTATTAACTCAACATGACCTCATTATGGTTGATACAAGAATATTAAACCATGTATCACATCTCTTAGGGAAAATGTTTTTCAAAAAGCACAATATGCTAATACCAGTGAAAATAAATGAAAAGAAGGATTTAAAAAAAAAGATTGAAGTTGGTGAAAGAACGGTCATGTTAAGATTAAATGAAGGACATACAGCTTCAATTTTAGTTGGGCACACAGCAATGCCACAAAGTGATATTAAAGACAATATTATGACATTAGTGAAAAAACTCAAACAAAGATTCCCAGGGGGAGAAGCAAATATAAGATCCCTTTCACTAAAACTACCTTTATCCTTATCTCTGCCTTTATATTTTACATTACGTAGGTATTTATATTTATACTTGTATTTTTGTTTTCAATTCTAAAACAGGCTTTAAAGGCAGAAATAGTAGAATTATTTTCAATTTGATGCCAGCAGAGAGGGGAGCTGAGACAGTCAGAAGGGTCAATGCATATTATAAAAGAGCTGCTTAAGCCTATACTACTTTTTCTAAGTCCCAGGCACTATATTGAGCTCCCCCCTCTGCAATGTTATGTATCTTGCACCCACATAATAAATTCATTGGATCCTAAAAAGTTTTTTCTCTTTACTCATTTTTATCGTTGTATATTATGAATTACAGGCCCAACCAATTCTGTACAGACAGCAAGAATCAAAACAAAAAAACCAAAAAGCTTTGTTGTATATGAAGGAGAACTAACAACTAAAACTGCAAGTATTGTCCGAGTAGCTCCAGATGGAACTGTTCATGTTAAGAAACAAGAAAAGGAGGACAGGTAAAATATATATAGTTATTTAAAAAATGTTCCATACTAAGGATAAATGAGTTTTTTCAGAAAATGTATAAAGAATTTAATGTAGCAGGACTTCAGCTAGGACTTGAGACCATCCAGTGATAATTTCCAAGTTATGTAAAAAATTCATGCATGTTCCAAAATATATTTATAATATTATGCTTTTTAGATGTTGGTGTACCTTTTAGTAAATAAAATTAGGGTTATAATTTATAATAAATAATTATGGAATGTTAACATTATTATTGTTGGGTTGATATCCACATAAGAGAATTCATTTATTTCATTTTCTTGCTCAATTAAGACATTGAGTATTTATTTTTTATTAAGGAAAAATTGAAATATACAGGGAATCTCCCTTGACACTAGGATCTGCTATATGCATATTTATTATAGAATTATTTTACTTAAAGCAAAATATTAAAATAATTAATTATTTTTTAGTGAATCTGAAGATGAAAATGATGAAGAAGACAACAACTCAACAATTAATGAAGATCAAAATGATTAATTAAATTCTTGATTTTTATCCTTTTGTTGATATTGATTTTTAAATATATTGATTTCCATTTATAAATTTACTATTCTTTGTATTATATAGTACCACCTTATTTCAGTCTTATTATTACATGATGTTCCTTCTCAAAGTTTAGTTATACAAAATAACTTGGGGTCTCATAAAAATATTATTTTATAATGTTCATAAAAAAATCAATATATGTAATTAATATAATTATGTTAATGACAAATGTATTTTACAATTTCTAGTTTCTCATTTTTCAATAAAATTATTTCATAAACGCAAATTAGAAAAGTGAATATGTAAATTAGAACGAGGCTTAATAAATAATTTTATAATTAGCACCACACCTTCATTTGAAATCAAAGGAATCATTTTGATATCAACACTGCTAACATGACAAATTAATATAAAAATTAAGTTACTCCACTAAAATGCTTTAAAACGGATAGGGATAAATAATAGAATTAGGTGTATTGTTATATATGGAATTATAATCAAATAAAAATCAATATGGATATAATAATATATTATTAAATACAAAAGTACTGTTTGTTGTTAACAGACTATAATTATATTAACTATGCCTAAATCTTTTAAGAAATTATAGAATTCTCCTTATTATCACAGAAATTAGATTCATTATTATTTACAAAAGATTTTGGAACAATTGTTACATGCATTTTAACAGGCCAAACTTTTTTAAACTTTTTGAAATTCTTAATACCATATTCAGGTGCCTGAACATGTGTAATTTCTTTCTTCACAATCAAATCTGCTCTAATAACAACACTTGTAGATCCTAAATCAATATTGCAGAATTTTTCATCTAAACCAGAGGTGTCTTCTTTTTTTATATGTTTTAAAGGCACAATGTTTGAATTGTTTTTCATAAGTTCCTTTAATTTAGATCCTCTTATAACATTCATATCAACTTTCTCTTCAATTTTGTGAATATCACCTTGTTTAGCAGTTATTGATTCTTCATTTGTACTTTGAGATTCAATTTCTGGACAAGGTGACTTATGAACAGCAATTCTCTTGTTACTATTATGCACAAAATTAAACAAATCATCATCATCATCACCATCTGTATTATGTTTTCTTTTTAATGGTTTAGACAAATTAAGTTTTTTGTTAGAATTTGAAGTTTCATTTGCACTTGTGGTCTGAGGTTTCATAAAATTAAACATATTATCTTCATCATCATTAACAATATTCATTTTTTTTGATGGATTTCCCAAGTCTGCTGAGTCATTTTGCCTTTTATTTGACAGAGGTAAATTAGATTTTTCCAAAGCTAGTTTTTTATTAACATTATTGATGTCATTAATATCACTGTCATTGGGTAATTTTCTTTTGAAGTTGTTTATAATTTCTACATTGTGACTGCTTGGTGTCAAACTTTCATCAATCACTACATTGCCATTTCTGCATAGATTTTCTGAAGAGTTTTGTGACTCTGGTGCTAATATGTTCTTATTTTTTGTTGTTTGTACAGGCAACTGCTTAACAACTTCCGAAGGGAAATTAAATGCCGGATTACAATATTTACTTAAAGAACAATATAATATAGCTAATCCAATTTCTGCATCAGCTACAACTCTTTTACCTTTACATTTAAGATAATCAATTATTTCATTAATTAAATCCCTCTGAGACTGAGTTTCTTGGCTTGTGGAAGATATTTGGTACTGAATGACAATAACTTCTTCCTCACATAACGCAGACCTAGTTAATTTTGACTCACTTAATAACAAAGGAACAGCAGAACTTTTTGAAAGAACAATTTTATACATTTCTAATTGTCTCCTCGAAAAAAAGATTACTTTTTTACCAGCAAACAATGTACATCTTTCTTTTTGTGGAATAAATGATACATTTTCTTTGTTAAGAGTTGATTCTAAAATTTGTGGTGTAAAGTTATTTGCATTTGGTAATAGCGAATTACTATTGATAGCTTCCACACATTTTTTCCAATAATCCAAAGTCACAATATAAGAGTTTTGTACCAATGCTAAGACTACTTTTATAGTGAGGGTTATAGCTGGCATAGTTAAAAAAGCACAAGTATCATCCCATTCGTTATTAAGAGTGCCACCTATGGCATCAAGTATTTTTTTAAGATTTTGCAAATTCTCTCCTTTTAATGTTGAAGTGCATGTGATAAAATCAAGAAAATTAATTTTCCATATACAATTGATTTTACCAAATTTTACTAGATCATTAGAATTCAATTTTGTCATTTTGTTGCTTTCTATTTTATCGGAATTGTTAACGTAAGTACCGTATTTTGAACCTAAATCTTTTAGAAACAAGGCACCTTCTGATATTATAAGAGTCGCATGTTTTCTACTAATCGAAGCATCGTCGGCGATGGTAAAGTCACAATTTGGTCCGTCTACACGCCGTCCAATAGTTACCGTATTTTTTCTTTCAAATAAATATATTACTCTCTCGTCACTATTGGATGTAAGAAACCACATTTTAGTGACCTCAATTTAACATTTGAAATCTTAATATTATATACTTAAACTGCTTCTTTTATGTTGAGAAAATTTTATATTCGACTCAATTTGCTCACTTATATACAAGTTTTAAAAGTAAAAATTATTTGCAATGATATTTCTAGAATTTGGCAGCAAATCAAACAAGTCTAGCTAGTTGACACTTGACAGATGACAGATCAACAAGTAAATGTTTTCTGTGGTTCTGTGGATCAACAATTAAAGTTAACTACAGTACCAGAATGCACAGATATATTAGACACGAAAATTAAAAAATTATAATGAGGTTTGGTACCATTTTAAAATTATGATACCATACTGATCCTATAAAATGAAATCTGGTACTTAACTTTAATTTGCTTATTATACCTTCCTTTATGCATTCAATTTTAGTACTGGCATATAATTCAAATTTTCGATGTATCCTTTTCTAAATTCTAACATAATTTGTTCAACAGTCACACATTTTTTATATGTTTAGGGTACTGTATATAATTATTTACTTCACAAAAAAAATATTTTTATTGAATACACAAAATACATCATTAATCATTAATGTTATAAATTTTTACATATCGATAGAATTATTACCTTGCCTTAATATAATTTACTACGGTACACTTTAAGAATAACATCTATAGACAACATTAACATTTATACAATAGAAAACGCGTGAAGAGTGGCTTAACATTATTAACATTCAAAATTTTACTAATATTATACCTAAAAGTTGGCAAATGGTTTTCTTAAAATTATTTGTTACTGTCAATTTTGACATTTGATGTTGACTGTTGTCATAGCAACAGTTTTGTAAACAGCGAATAGATAGAGTATTTGAAACTTAATTCATTAATAGTTTGATATAATTAAATAATAAGAATAACTAGTATGTTAATATATCTATGAATGTCTTTCTTTATTGTTTTAATATTTTAAGACTTCATGTACGCCATTATCTAATTTGAAAACATGACTCTTTATATTGATACTAAACTTAGTTTTGCCGATAGTAATGTAGTTACGACTTTAAGTTCATGGCATCCTTCCCTACCTTTACTGGCTGTTGGATCGTACAATCAAGAAAAAGGTGGATTTGTAACAATTTTCCAGGAAAACGTAAGTTCATGTTGTATGCATTATTTCGAAATGTGGCAATAATATTTTTAATATAATTTTTATTACAGGGTATTTCATTAGAAAGCGATTGGCCTGTTTTACTTTCAAATCAAGTAACTGCTCTAGCTTGGCATCCAACTAGAAAATTATTAGTAGTTGGTTGGGACGGAGGGGAATTGTATATTTGGTTGGAGTATTCATGGGCTCGTTTGGAGGCACCTCACAATGCTGCATTGACTACAGTAGCCTTTAGTCCTGGTGGTGGAAGACTATTAGCGTCAGATGCTGCAGGATCATTTTCAGGATGGCAATCAAGTTCAGGTGCACCTTTAACAGCTTTTCATCATCAACTTGGAGAAATTATAACACATGTAAAATTTTGTGCTCCAAATGCAAATTGTGAATCATCAATAAGAGGGTTGGCTCGAGCTGCTGTTGCAGGAGACGAAAATGCTTTAGATGCTTTAGCTGCCTGGAGACCTCGCACAACAGCAAAAATAAGAGAGGGTCTTCAACCTGATAACTATGCTTGCTATGCTTCTCAAGACAATGGTGTCATATTATATATTGATCATGCTGGAGCATGTTCAGAGGTACTTAACTCTCCTGGTGTCATTGTTTTCTTAGATATTTTGAGCAATTCATACTTGTTGGTTGCTTGGGAAACAGGTGGAGCATTAAGTCTCTCGAGATTTGTAATATCTAGTGATGGGTCATTGACTACAGATACCCATGTTAGAATGACTGCTAGAAATGGACAGTGCATTGTACTGGCAGGAAACTTTTCTGTAGCTGTTATTACTGGAGACAATCTCATAAGAATCTGGGACAGTGAGACTGGTGATAATGATGTGCTGCCAAATGAGACTGATGTAACTGTACCAGGGGATATCTTCACTAGTATTAGCTACTGTCATTTAAGTGACACATTGTGCTGTGGAACATCCCAAGGATATTTATATTTATGGAGACGTGATCACAGAAATAATTGGAAACTTATAAGTAGCACTTCTGTTAAAGGTACAGTTAAAGAAGTGTCATGGGGTTCAGAAGGTTTGATGAACCCATTGTTACATGTAAATTGTATAACCAATGCATTTATACTTCGTGAACAACATGTATGTTGGGGATATTCTAATAAAATGTGGATGGTCCAAAAGTCTGCCCATGAAATAGCTATAACTGGGATTAATAATGTTTCTTCAAATATTAACACATTGATAACTATAAAAACATTTGCATTTAAAGATAACTATATAGTTTTAGGAGATGGTAAAGATGTACAAGTAAGTTTTTGTCAAATTAAGTGACTTAATCAGTTGTTACACAATTACTATTTTCTTAATAATAATTTAATTTTTAGGTTTGGATGCAAAATAAGGAAAGCATAGGATATTTTAGTCTATTACGTACTTTTCCGTGGAAAACTGATGTTCTTATTTTACATAATGAAATTATAGTTGGTGTTTCAAGTCCTCATATTGAATGTTACAATGTATCTGGAAATAAAGTGGGAATTCTTCCTAGTCCTGAAGGTGAAGGGGAACCAATTTCTATCACAAATACTAATAAATTTATAGTCATAGCAACTATGGATGGTGCACTTAAGTTAGCAGAAATAACAAAAAAAGGATTAAGAATGCCATATCCCTCTAAAAATTGCTACCATGTCATTGAAGATTTCGGAGAAATCATGAGATCCTCAGTCAACGCATCTGGCCTTTATATTTGTTTAAGTGTCGCAAATGCAGGTTTAGCTCCTGATCCCAGAATTTACTTATGGGATGTGGCAAATGATGTTATTAATAGCACCCTTCTATCTGATTCCAAGTTACCCCCTTACCAAAGTGTACCCATAGCAATATTATGGGACCATAACGACCCCAGGCTTCTCGCGGTTCACATGCGATCCACTGAATTTGACCATATCCATTTATTTTTTTGCCAAGAGGGCAAGCTTTTCGAATACAAAAATTGGTGTCCAAAAACCGAAGATTATTTTACGTCCGATTTTATCTTCTGTTCATTATATTGCCCGTATGTAGTGATTTTATCACAGCAAAGTATTAAAAGAATATTAATGAAGGAGTTTGTAGATTCCACCGAATATGAAGGAAATAAACTGAAACAAGTGCTTAATTTCTTATGTTATATGACAACTGGTTGTTTGGAGAAAGCTGTGGTAATTGCTACTAATATAGCTGGGAACAAAAAATCTGTTGTATGGGAGAGCTTAGCAAAAATGTGCGTATCTTTAAAGAGAGCAGACGTCGGCGCTGTGTGCTTAGGAAAAATGGGGAATATAAAGGGGGCCTTAATGATGCGAAAAGTATTAAATGATGACGATATGGACGATACTTCTAGAGTTGGAGTGTTAGCAGTTAATTTAGATCAGATAGAAGAAGCTGAAAATTTATTTCGTGAAGCTCAAAGACCAGATTTAATTACTCGTCTTATATCAGCTAAGGAAGGAGGACTAAGTGAAATTATTGACGGTGAAAAGGACAGTGAAAATGCACTACTTATAAAAAGTGCACAACACAAACTTGCTAAAATATTATGGGCAAATGGAGAAAATGGGCCATCATTAAAACTTTTCGAAAGTGCCGGGACTCTCGTGCCTCACGTGCCAAGAATGTTAATAGCCCAAGGTCAAGGTTCAGTGTTGGCACAGTATGTTTCGAATTCAAATGACAGTAACTTAATTACTTGGTGGGGACATTACTTGGAAAGTATGGGCGATCTCGATGGAGCACTGGATGCATATGCTCGGGCAAACGATTTTGGGGAGCAGACCAGATTGTTGTGTCACATGGACAGATTCGAGGAAGCCGAAAAAATATGTTCAAAAAATCCATCATCATTATATCAAATGGCACGGTATTTAGAAATGAATGCTAACGAAACAGAAAGAGCAGTTAAAGTATGTCCAAATCAAATAATAAACGAAATAGTAGATGTCAATAATTCTAATGGTTTATAACCTGTTATTAAACCTATTCAGTGATTTCAGCTATATTTGAAGTGTGGCGCTATATCGTCAGCTATAAGGGTATCAACTGAAGCGAGTGCATGGAATCTTGTATGGCGCGCTGGAAATTCGTCTCCTAAACACGCTCTGTACGCCGCATCGATTCTTGAAAATGCAGGGCAAGTGGAAAAGGCTATAACATTGTATCAAAGAGCAGGTAACATCAGATTTTTATCTATTAAAGTAACCGACAAAATGACCACGATTATTTATTTATTTTTGTAACTTTCTAATTCATTGAC
Source organism: Heliconius nattereri (assembly GCA_013403645.1). Lineage (NCBI taxonomy): Eukaryota > Metazoa > Arthropoda > Insecta > Lepidoptera > Nymphalidae > Heliconius > Heliconius nattereri. The sequence continues at coordinate 490,244 of JAAIXI010000220.1, forward strand.
AATATTAGGTTCTGTTTTTCCAGAACCTAATATACAGCACCATTTTTTGTACTCATAGGAGCGGCACACATGGCATTAAAGTTGGCCGTAAAGTCTGGCGATACAGACGCTATGGTTACGGCGGTAGAGTCGCTGGGAGATAAAATAGATCCAGAGCTGGCCCACACTCTTGCAGCTCATTTGCGAAAGGCCGACCACCACTCTCACGCCGCTGCTTTACTTGCTACTGCAGGAAAGGTATTTTTTTTTTTTTGTAGAAGTGCTGTAAATATAAAGCTAATAATAGAAATGGCTAGAAACTGGCTTGGAGTGATATGTATCAGGGTTTCAGATAAAAACAGATAAAGCATTAAAATCTTAATGGAAGCCAATCGTGGCGCACAGTTCGATTCCTACTCTTTTATTAATTTTCATTTCTTCGTTCTGGTATCGAGCAAAGCGCGGCGTTGAGTCCCGTTACTAAATACGTAACCTCCAGAATTGGGCGGAGCAATGTGTCTTAACACTTGGTTCCGTTCGCTACTGTTCTATGCGTAAAGTATAGCGTGATTTTTTTTCCTGAACTGGTACTATCTGTAGATACTAGCTCCCAAATTTCAGCCGGGAGCCGGGAGTACCCTATTAATTGTGATTTGATTGAAGGGATCTCATAATTCAAAATTTAAAAAAGGTACGGAAACCTAAAAACAAAATTTCATGTTATTTAATTTCGTCTGGTTTGTCTGTTACAGTACGAAGAAGCGTTAGACATAGTGGAGCACTCGTCGGCGCCGCTGTCTGAGGAGCTGGGCGAGAGGCTGGTGGCACCGGCGGGCACGGCGGGCCGCGACGCGCTGCTGCGCCGCCTCGCCGACGTGCTTGGCACGCGGGGCCTCTACCACCAGGCCGCTAAGCGACTCGCTCATATTGGGGACAAGGTTCTTTAAACACTTTTTTTTCCACGCTGTATCTCACATGTAGCGGGGTAGGCAGAGGGCGTTCTTTCCGCAACATTTATGGTGGAACTCAACGAACCAGAAGAAATTAAAATATCACGTTTATAGACTTATGCGTCTTGGGCGTGCACTGTAGATATTAAATTGTCATTATCATAACATACGAGTACATAATATGAGCATATATCATTTTAATTTATCCAGAAGATGTCCTGACTAATATCTGTCCGATATTTGTTTGTGGACATACGGGTACGCGACCCCGGATCCTCGAGCCGCCACTCTTATATCTTCATCCATCCGTAAGAATAGTGTCCCCCCCCCCTTCCCCTCCTCCTTTCCTTAGCTCCCACCTTCTTTTACCTATCCTACCCCTTTTATTTTCCTCTCCCCTCGGTTTTTCCCCACAAAGGGGTTTTGGAGGTCCGACGGCAGTCGCTCCAATTAAAAACCGCCAATCGCCACTTAAATGGACCGACAACATAAGAGACTGGGTACGGCTAGGGCGTCGCCGCAAAACGACGCGCAGGCACATCGCCCTACACCTGCGCCCTGCGACAAGTGGGCAAGGGCTACCGTGTCATGTACGGGCACGGCTAAAGACGCTAGTACCCAGACGGAAACTCCGCTTTGCAACGTGGAATATTGGCTCTCTGACCGGACGATGCAGGGAACTCGCAGATGTACTCATGAGACGTCGGGTCCAGTGTGCCTTCCTCCAGGAAACACGCTGGAAGGGCAATAAGTCCCGTAACATCGGACAGGGTTACCGGCTTATATACACTGGGTCACCTTCGGGTAGAAACGGTGTAGCGGTAGTGCTTTCTGAAGAGCTTCAGAATGGGCTCCTTGAAGTTGACCGTCGCTCCGACCGCTTGATGCGAGTGAGGGTACTGATTGAGGGCGTCATCACAAACTTAATCAGTGCCTATGCTCCCCAGGCGGGATGTAGCGCGGCCGAAAAGGAGACATTCTGGGAGCAGTATGAAGGGGTGCTACTTGCTGTGCCGTCTACCGAAGTGGTCTTAGTTGGGGGGGACTTGAACGGGCACGTCGGTAAGGCTGCTGAGCCGTATGAACGTGTTCACGGGGGTTTTGGGCACGGTCTTCGCAATGCAGAGGGAGAAAACATTCTGAGAACCTGTATTGCGTCTGATCTGGCCGTCGTGAATACGTTCTTCCAAAAGAATCCTCAGCACCTTATCACGTATAAGAGCGAGTCCCACTCAACTCAAATTGACTACTTATTGACCAGACGGTGTCATATGGGCAGGGTAACTAACTGTAACATCATTCCAGGCGAAAGCCTAACGGCCCAACATCGTCTTCTTGTCATGAACTTTAACATCACTCCGAAGCAGAAAGTAGCCGAGAAACGTAGCCCTCGGATCAAGTGGTGGTTGCTGAATGGACCGATGCAGACCGACTTCCTGGCAGAGGTGAAAAGTCATAATCTTTCGATTACCACCGAGATTGCTCAGGATGCTTGGGATCGGGCTCAGTCGGCAACCACTGCGGCGGGCAGGCGAGTTCTTGGCCTTTCTAGGAGAGGACGTGTCATCGACAAGGAGACATGGTGGTGGAATGATGAGGTGCAGGAGGTGACTCGTGAAAAGAAGGCTGCCTTTAAGAAGTGGCAGGAATCCAACTCGTGCAAAGTGGAGTAGGTTGAGTAGGAAGGCAGACTCTGGTAATAATGCCAGGAAGAAGAAGATAATTTTAATACGCTTTCATTAGTTGCAGTTATCAGTCTTCTGTTTCTTCGTCTTCCGACCCCAATTGAAACAGGTCAACACTCGTTTACCTGTTCTTTTAAGTAGAACTGCCTACAGACCTGATGAATTTTCTAACTTGACTTAAGCCATAAATTATGCTAATACGTTGCAAATACATCAAACTACGACCACGACATTTAATAAAAAAAATGATGTCCAGGCGGGCGCGTTACGTTGGCTGATGCGTTCAGGCGACTATGAACGCATAGCGACATTTGCACTAGCGTCCCGCGATCACGGCGCGCAGGCCCTCGCGGCGGACTACTTGCGGAGGCGCGCGGCGTGGCGCTCCCGTCCCGACCTCGCGCGCCACGTGCAGCTGCTGTACTCACGCGCGCGCGCTCACGGGAAGCTGGCTGGTTTCCACGCGGAATGCGCCGCGGTGGAAGTTGAGGATTATGAGGTATGTATGTTGTGTGATGGGTGAGTGCACAGTAAGTCACAAACTCAAGTACCGTCCCCACTACATATATGGATACGTGGCACTACTCTGCGATGTCGTAGAAAATTCCTTCCACGCCTACCTGCGTCAGGGTTTCCAGGTCGATACGACCTTTGTACACAAAATGAAATAATGTGATATTTCAGCATTAAGATAAGAAAAGGCAACCTATAATATTAATTTTATAGATGTAAGTATCTTGTTGATTCATGTAATTAAATCTCTAAATATATTCCAGAATTACGAAAAAGCTTTAGAGGCTTTGAAGGAGGCAATGAAATGTATGGCAAAGTCCTCACACCCAGAAACAAGTATGTACCATACCATCATTTATTTATTTTTTTCTTAGTTTTCTATTCACATTTAGTTATAAACTTTGGATGCCAGAAAACTAAAATCTCTACAAATATACAAACAACATAAATAAATAATATGTTAGACGTAAAACGTAGTTACAGCTTAGACGGGTACTAAGAGGCGTCGGTTCACAGCCTGTTACAGTTGAATCTTTTATGAATGGAGAACATTTTTCAGTTACAAGAACAAATAAAAAAATATTCCTAAATATTTTTTAATTACGATATTTTTTGTCTCAGCTATGAAATTACGCATTAACAGGCTGAACCCGCCTTTTAAAGTTTAACCTTTCATATCTCATATTATTTTTGAGACATTCAAAAAAACACGTTTAAAATAAATATAAAAAATACGAACGACTTTGCTATTTTAATTTTATTATTTTATCTATATTTTTTAAGAACTAAAAAAACATAGCCATTTATAAATATCATTCAACAGGTACTCAAACAATGGCGCTCCAAGAGCAGAGTACGTTTGTTAAACGCTTTATAGATGTCAGGAACGCGTTATTAGCAGGAGATATAAATACAGGCAAGATATATTTTAATATATAAAAATTACATATACAAAAATTAAATATTTCAGAATTTAAAAAATATTTTTAGCTTTAACTTAGCAGGGTAGGCAGTGGCAGTGTTAAGTGTAGGACTGTAGGAAAGTGGGGAGCCAAGTATTCCGCTCCCGCCTTTTCGGGGATTCGGGAAGAACAACGCCATGCTTTACCTCGACACCAGAGCGAAGAAATTAAAATATTAAATATTTCATGTCCACAACCGGTCGCGTTTCTAGTTAGAAGCTTGCGCCAGGCCATAATGTGATTTTAATTTAGTAGATTTTTTTTTTTTTTAATATAGTATAGCTGAAAAGTAATTATTGTAGTACAGTGGGACTCCAAATGTAAACGCAACGGTGTTGGTATACTCTGTATATAGAAGGGTGAGCTGGAAGACGTCACTCCAGTTTCCAACATGGAGTATATAGGCACTTCGTTCTGCGCTGCACCATCCTTCGGGTCATTTTATCCTTCCTTATGCCTACTACAGTACGATCCTACGATAATATCGTACGATAAGGAAGGATTAATTCCTGTATGCCTACTACAGTACGATCGGTTCTGAAGTTGGTTGTAGACGGCTGCGCGGGCTTGATATTAAGATTTTTTATAATTATTAATTTTAATTGTCTCAAAACTTAACTTCAGGGCGGCTACAACTCGCTGTCCATACTTAATTTCATATTTCATACATTAATGTTTTATAAGAGCTCTCTGTAGCCGTAACTGAAATAAAAAGACAAAACAATGAAATTCAGTCATCGGTTGAGTTCTTGTCACAAAAATATGATTCGATAGTTTGCCAAATTGAAAAACTTGAATTAGAACGTCATAAAGACCAACAACAGATACAACTTCTACAGAGTAAAATTGAAAACTACGAACGACTGTCCAGAGCTACTTGTGTTGAAATAAAATATTCCGCCAACTCACGCAGTAACCTAGGATAACTTACTTAACACTGTCACCTCGATCGGGAAACACCTCAATGTATCAATACAACCGTATGAGATAAAGGATGTATTTCGCATCAATTCGCGTGACTCTGCAGCTCGGTCCATTGTTATAGATTTTACAGGAGTCATGATGAAGGAGAGAATTATTCGTATGTATGGGAAAATAAATAGAGTAAATAATGGATTGACCACAAACAAACTGGGATTTAATGATCCATCGAAACCAATTTACTTATCTGAAAGTTTATCGCCCAAGATGAAGAGGCTATTTTATCTTTCTCGGGATTTTGCTAAGTCTAATGAATACTCTCACTGTTGGATATCAAATGGAAAAATACTCTTAAGGAAGAAGGAAGGAGAACGTTTCAAGATTATAAAAGATGCGAATGATCTGTCCGACTTAAGAACCATGAAATGACTAGCCGTTTTTATGTCTATTTGTGTTATCGTTTATTTATTCAAACTAGGTTTAATTATTATTTTAACTTATGAAATATACGCTTTTTGTCGTCATGTACTATTTATTATGTATATTTTTTTATGAGCATCATTTTTACTAATTTGTCAAAACTACACAACATAAAAAATATTTACAACATATACAAATCAATTTACAACTCAAATATTAATAATCGTAACTACAAAGTCTGAAGTAATTAAACATAATTTTTATGCGGGTCTTTCTAAACTAAGCCCATTAAAAGTTACCCCAAAAATGGTAATTATAATAATATGCACCCACGGGATAAATGTTGATTGACAAATCAATTATAGAAAATATATCAGTGTCAGACTCCCAAATATGTACTCCCGAACAATATAATGAATATCTCAAATTTGATGCAGGTCTAAAAGTCCTTCATGTTAACATTCGAAGCATTACTTGTAATTTCGATTCTCTTTTGGTTTTGTTGGAAAGATTAACTTATAATATCGATGTGATAGTGATATAATGATACGAGCAGACGAATACCTAAACCTTTGTGCTTTACATGGTTTATTGCCAGAACACCTATTTCCTACCAGAAATAAAAATTGCATTGATCATATACTACAAAAATACGAACATCTTTTCTCATTGATAAATCTGCTATTATTGCTGACATTAGGGAGACTGATTTTTCTGTTTAATTGGCTTCTAACACAAAATTATAGAGACACCGAAAGTCTTATTAAATTTCAGATGCACACATAAGCACGCAACACACACACAGTCACACACTAGCACATGCACACACGCACACATACACACGCGCACATAAGCACATGCACACACGCACACATACACACAGACACACACACGCACTCACACTCACATAAACTCACTTACTTTTATATTATTTTACTTTAAGAGTTTTAATTTCATTGTAAATTTTTGCTCTGTTTCATATATTTACAATAGTTACTAATAGTTACTAAGCAACGCTAGGGAGGTGGGCGTTAATAGCCGCAACACAGTGTATCACTAATGCGGTTATTATCGTACAAATTGTTTCTTGTGTATATTTCTTGTGTATTCCAATAAAGTATTTAAAGTATTACAGCAAATATTTAAAATTTTAGGTATTTCTAGTGGACAGCAACTAATGCGTGCTGTGAGTGGTCGCGCTGGTCTCATCTCCGAAGAGAAAATTTTAAAATTACTTGTACAATATGCTACCGAACATCCTGATGGTGAACGTAAGATTTGTACCATTATTTTTTTCTCTACTATCCGTAAATATGATTCTTTTTCGTAACATAAACAACATTTTTGATAAGTCGATATATAGGTAAGTCAGCGGCACATCTCCTGACAGTAAACGCGACGGGTACGCGATTAATTCCCTCTCGCGTTTTCTCTTCCATTTTTCATAGCGTAAGGTTAAAAAAAATTGGAGGAGATGCCGCATATCAGATGCCGATACCCAACTGCTAATGTCGTATTTTGTATAACCATTTTCTTTTTATTTATGTATGTTTACTACATAAATAAAAAATAACTGGATGTTTTAATTATATATTAATCAGAGACTATCTTAATATTAGATGAATGATTCGTGCCATTTCAGATTTAGAAAAACAATTGAAGGCGTTACAAAAGCGTTCAAACGAAGAAACAAGATCAAGTGATTCCCCAGAACAGAGCATTGAGGAAGTAATATAATATAGTTGAAAACTATATGTAAATATTTTTTCTTGTATTATAAAATTACCATAAGTGAAACACTTAAACAATCTCATATTTTTTAAATTAAAGTATAAAACAAACTTTAATCGTTTTTATTACCGATTAATAGCTGTACTCCTTGCCCTTCTAACGCTCAATTACTTTTTCAGCTTCTCTTTGCACGCATTTATAAAAAAACTTTTTAAAGACATCAATGTATTTTTTTGTATTATGACTATTGGCACTAACGAGTACGTACAACTTTGTACAGTGTGCTCTTGATTTCACAATATGCTCCGGGCTCCCTCAGTACTTTCTAATATAATAGAAATACATTATAATATTTTTTTAATTGCTCGCTTCGTAACGTTGAGCCTTCATGTGAGGCATAAATCTTTAATTTGTCGCTGATGAGAGCCAGATTCTACACGTCTCTTGCCCCATTGTTATTGTAGCCACTACCGTAGCTAAAAATAGCAAGGCTGCTTAGAACTGGGGGCTGTTTTCGTCCAGCTTTCGTCATAAAGGAATTTGCCATAATATTAAATAAATAAATATTTATAAAATAAAGCAGCAGGTAGGCATGAAAGAAAATATTATCCTTCTTTTCATCTCTAATGTTTTGGTATAACTTATTTTTAATATGAGCATTAAGTATTAACTTTTTTAGAAATTAAATTATAAAATATAAAAAAATGACCATTTTCATTAATAATAATAACATAATATCTTTGTATTCATAAAATCCATGACGTACCGTAAGAATTTTATAACTATAATATAAACATTAATTTAATACAAATAAACCGTAATCATTTTACGATACTTTATCGATCTGGTTCTGGTGTATGGTTTTTTTGATTTAACTGTAGTTTCCTAATCTGTAGACATCAATATTTATGATAAAAAAAAACAACGTCAACTCAGAAAGTAAGAAATATCAGTGTGACGTTTTTGATATTTGAGGTTATGTAAAAAGTGTATACACATGTGAATTTAAATACAAATAATTATTTAATATAATTATGGTGCGACACAATAACCAATTGCCAAATAATTTAACACAACTTCAAAACTTGATAAAACGTGATCCCGACTCATATAAAGATGAGTTTCGTCAACAACTTGCACATTTTGAGACGACTCTGGAAATTTTCAAACTAAACCCAACACAATATAACAAGAAATTAGATGAGCAGGCAATGTTTTTGGCCCAGGTGACGCAATGTTATCAAAGTGAAATGAAGACTTTTCCACAAAAAATTGTTGATATTTTGAAAACCCACAATACAACTTTACATAATGAAATGAGATTATCATTATGCAAATGTTTAATATTGCTAAGAAATAAAAACTTTATCACAGCTTTTGATTTACTTGAATTATTTTTTTCACTAATCAAATGTCAAGACAAACATCTTAGAGACTATCTAAAGACCCATATCATAACAGATATAAAAAATATGAATATGAAACATAAAGACATGAAATTAAATTCAACTCTGCAAAATTTTATTTTCTCAATGTTACGTGATTCAAATGTCAAAACAGCTAAATTAGCTATTGATATTTTGATTGAGATGTATCACAAAAACATATGGAATGACCATAAAACTGTCAACATTATTGCTGACATTGGATGCTTTGCAAAAGTTACAAAAGTCATGGTAGCTTCTTTAAAATTTTTCTTAAGTCGAGAAGAAGAGGAAAAGCAAGAATCAGATAGTGATGATGAAGTTGATCCTCGAGACACAATGATATCTAATAAGTTCAATAAAAAGACTAGGAAAAGAGAGAAAATGGTAGAAAAAGTAAAAAAAATTGCAAAGAAAATAAAAAAGAAGAAAGAGAAAGCACCTATATTTAATTTTTCTGCACTACATCTTATTAATAATCCACAAGGATTTGCTGAAAAATTGTTTAAACAGATAGAATCTTCAAATGAAAGGTTTGAGGTTAAATTGATGACATTAGATGTCATATCAAGATTAATAGGGCTTCATAATCTTTTCCTATTTAATTTCTATCCATTCCTGGCCAGATTGATTATGCCGCATCAAAGAGAGGTTACCCGCATATTACAATTTGCAGCTCAATCAGCTCATGAACTGGTACCACCAGAGATATTAGAGCCAGTGATGAAAGCGATTGCCAATAACTTTATAACTGAAAGAAATTCTACTGATGTGATGGCAGTTGGATTAAATGCTGTTAGAGAAATTTGCACTCGATGTCCTTTAGCAATTGGAGAAGATCTCTTAAGAGATTTAGTTCAATATAAATCATACAAAGAAAAATCTGTGATGATGGCTGCCAGGTCTCTTATCCAACTGTATAGGCACACTATGCCCACGCTTTTACATAAAAAAGACAGGGGTCGACCCTCTGAGGCATCAGTGCAATTAAAAACAAAAAAATATGGTGAGCTGGAAATTAAAGATTATATTCCAGGGTCAGAGGTTTTATTAGAAAAAGAAGAAATAAAAGAAAAAAAGAAAATTACTAAAAAGTCCAAAAAAGATGATTCTGAAGATGAATGGATAGATGTTGGATCATCAGATTCAGAAATAGATATAAACACTGACAGTGAAAATGAACAAACAGATGATGAAGAAGAAGAAATTGAAGATCTAGAAGAGGAAAATGAGGATGTTGAAGATGAACAAGACAAGACAGAAGAAGATACAAAAGAACAAAGTTCTATTAAGCTCAGAAAAATATTGAAAGCCAAACCTGTTTCAAAACAAAATATAGAAGAAAAAATTAAAGTAGCACGCGAAGTGGCTATGGATAAAATATTTACAGATGAAGATTTCAAAAGAATAGAAGCAGCTCAAATAAAAAAATCAATAAGCGGTGTCAAGAGAAATAGAAGTGTAATAGAAGATGAAAATGAATCAACAGAATTAGTGCAACTCTCAGCAATTGAAAATATACACAAGAAGCGAAAGCATGATAAAAATGCTAGGCTTGAAACAGTTTTAAAGGGAAGAGAAGAAAGAGATAAATTTGGGTACAAGGACCGAAGGAAGAATGAAAACTGCTCTAAAACTAATAGGGAGAAAAAGAAGACAAAATCATATCAAATGGTGAAACATAAGGCCAGAGGCAAAATTAAGCGATCCTTCAAGGAAAAACAAATAGCCTTTAGAAATTACTTAATAAAGCAAAAGAAAATGCGTTAATAAATAGTATTTATCTTTGTTATTGCTCTTATTAAGAATACATTTATAAAATACAATAAATATTTTATTTGTGATGATGACCCACGAAAATATTCATAAGTCTAATAATACTTCTGAAAATTTACCCAAAAAAATTAAATTTTAAATATTTATAAAAATATATTTAAGACTTAAAACAAAAAATGCATTTACTTATATTAGTCACGTGTACATTATATCCGTCACACGGTCGTACTCAAAATAACTTTTTAAGTTAAATATTAAGTTTGAAATAACTTGGAGTAATAAATCATAATTAATAACATCTTTCCTTGCGATGATTATTGTTCTGGAAGCCCAAAAAATATTAATACTCTTTGCTCTTTTTGACATAGTATTATATAAGTTTATATTATTTTCAAGGCTCGAAACATTTTAGGACGAAGTTCGTACACAACAGTCACCACCTTTTTTAAACGTACTTGCACTTGGTATTCTGTGAGCAAATGTGTTCTGTGTCTGTGAGTCAGCCTGACAGTTGTCATTTTGACATTATTATTTCTAAATAAAAATTCTAAATTCAGTTTTTCATATTTAAAATAATAAAAATCTTTAAAATTTAAATATAACCATACCATATCAACATGCTAAAACCAAAAGCTTTAACCCAAGTCTTAAGTCAGGCAAATACTGGTGGCGTTGAAAATACGTTGTAATGTTTTTAATGTATTTTAAGTAAATTTATTGTATATATTCTTCTTTAATGTTCATATATTTATCTATAAAAATTTCAGGTTGTTAAATCATCAAGGTGCTTTGTTAGCTTACTCTGGATACAATGACAAGGATGCGAGAGTCACTGCTGCCATTGCAAGTAATGTATGGTCTGCATACGAGAAACACGCTAGAAACGTTTTTAAAGAAGATAAATTACATTTAATATTAGTAGATTGTTTAAATGGAAAAATTGCTGTCACTCAGGTAGCCAATTTGCTGTTATGTCTTTATGCGAAAGAAACAGTTGGATTTGGAATATTAAAAGAAAAAATACATGCAATAGCACAATATTTAGAAGGACCCTTAAAGCAAGTGGCTAGTTCATAAAAGTTAGTGTATGTTATAGTTAAAATGTATTATAAGTTTACTTTAAAAATGTATAATGTTATATTTTCATCTAACATGTTAATATGGCTAAAAATATTAAATGCCAGCGGTATGTATTGTTTTTTTATTATAAATATATTGTAATAAATGTATTTTAAAATGTAATAAATGTTTGCTTTCATGATATTTGTGTTTCCTTATCTAAGCCATTACTAGTATATGTTCCTTGTACTAGATTTTATATTCAAATTTTTTTTTTTAATTAATACCTTCCAGAAAGTACTTCTTTTTATTATCTAAGATTGTTTCAATTGATTTTCAGGTAGTGTTTCATGAAAATCTCTTAAAATAAAATAGTGGTGTGAATGTCATGTTTTCATTTTTTTGTTTCATGCTTTATCCTGCTTATAGAAGATTAAGCAGGGAGAATTCAGTAGGCTTGTTTTTCGTTTTCTGCTGGAATAAGAAACATTCTGTGGTGCGGTGCTTCGCTATATCTTACCATAGCAAATATTTTATTTCTTTGAATGGAGATGGCACTAAAAACCGCTGCATTGTGTATCACATTTCACTGCACCATAATGGTATATTACTTAAACTAAATAACATTTAGGGAATAAAGCTTTCCATTTCTCCAATTAGACTTGGATGTATATTAGGTTTATATAAGCGAGCTCAAGAAAATTATTATTAATGTACAACCACCTAAACCATACTTGGCTTTATAATCTTCATACAACTCCTTACACAATTTATGAGATTTTTTAAATAAACAATGTATAATAATATAATTATTCTTCTTAATTTTCAATTTTGTGTTTTTAGTTTTTGAATTCAATATAATAGGAATATTGTGTGTTTTATTGTTATTTTAGAGCTATTCATTTTTAGTTTCATTTCACTGAAATGATTTAAACTTATCTTCATGATTGGTATCATTAATAAATAAACAAGGGTGTCTCATTAAAAATTGAAAAATTTGCAAATGAAGTTATTTAATTATGTATCATTGAAGTTATGTATAATAATAAATTAAAAACAACAAATGTTCACCCAAAATCAACAATTTTTATACAAGATAATTTATATATACTTATTAGTTAAATAAGAAATATAAATAAAAGACCAGTAGGGTGTATCTTAAAAAACAAACCAAATTAAACAAATATAGGATTATATTCAGAGAAACATTTAAAATCCAACATGACAAACATTGGAACACTCCAACAGTTTGCATACAAGCTGTACAAACTCACCTTTACATGGGATTCTAGATGTAAGTAAAAGGTAAATCAACTAAGTCTATAATCCCATTTGCTCTACTGTATTATAACGGCATCGGCACATAATCTAAGCCACTATTTTAACTATACTTCTTTCGTATCTTCAAAACCTCAAACCCAGAAGGTTAATGAAGCGTCGTTATTGTTAAACAACATTAAAACAAACAAGAGGCACCATACAAGCCGCCTCTTATACAATGTGAATAAGTTACAAATAAATTTTAAAGGGTATAAATTAAATAAGTAAGTTTACCACTCTCAAAACTCTTAAAAGATCTAAGGCATCTTTAAGATATTTTTTTAGTGTTAATAAATCTTATGTATAAAACGTTTTTTTTTCTTAATTTATTACATCATATATACATAACATCAGTATCATGTTAAGGTAATATTAATCTGGCAGGTCTGGTCAGAAAATTAACAACACATTTGACAGTTGGGATGACAAGATTTCCAGCTAAGCTATAACAATTAAGAAGCTGTCTACAGGTAATTCATGAGAAATCTTAAAATTTAATTAATTGTATTTAATATTTTATTTAAATAATTAAATATTCATCAACGAATTTAACGAAGCTTGGTTATTCGGCAACCGTTACAACAGATTATTATGTTAAAGAAAAATAATGTATTTAATAAAAAAAACACCATAATTTAATTTTCCTAAAAATAGTATGTGTCACTATGTACACTGATTGATTAACCTCATATAAATAACACAATTATAAGTGAAATCAATTTAGACATTATGTTGAGACGAAATATTTTAAATCAATTATATAAATCGTATTTTTTTTTTGTATTTTATAATTATTATGTATGAACAACATTTTTAATAATAGTTGTGATACTTAGTAAGCATTATAGTTTATTGCTATAAAATTTATTATTTCGTTATACAGTGTTGAGTCAGGCCATGACACCTAGCGCAACACACAGGCACAATAGACTATGTATAAAATCCTTTTAAACATCAGTTAACTATAATAATACAACTAATATCGAAATAATGGATTTTCTTTAAAAAAAAATGTTAATTTTGCCGAATGACCAGAATGCCTATTGTGAATATGCTTTATAGCAGTTGGCACAGCCTAATGAGATATTTAACTAAACCATCTTAACCAACCAGAATGATGCTGAAATAATATTTAACAAGAAGACTATCACCATTATAATCATTTTGTACTGGATTCTGGGATATATGATAAGTAAAGAGGTTTGATATTATTAATAATTTAGTTTAAGAAACTTTCTTCTATAAACATTATACTAAAATAATTTGAAATAAGGAACCCGAAAGAAATGAGTGAAAATAAGTGTAACATTGATCTATTTTTTAACTATTATTATAGACAAATCAAATCGTTATTAGATGTATATAATCTATGGCGCGGCTGGAGTTTTGAAAGCCACAAGTCATTATAAAAAATAAATGTCACAAAGATCAATAACTATAAAAGGCTATAAATGATATCCACATAGTACTTTCATACTCATTCACCATCCACCCTCTTTATCAACTCAGTAGGTACTTTCCGAGTGAGTTACGTGTTTAATGTTCTGCAATTGTATGACACGTCTGTACGTATAAATTTAAGACATGCATTGATAAAGGTGATATGTTGCAAAATTTGGTTTTTTTAAATTACTTATAGACTTCAAAATATAGTTAAAACATAAAATAAATTTGTTTTGTTTCGTTAGAATCAGACTAAAATTGTTACAAAGAATATTTCTCAAGTAAATAGCTAAATTTGCGGGATTTATATGGTTTTTTGTTCTCTCATAATATTAATTCTTGCATACAGCTGTGAGAATCTAAAAATGTGTTGTATTACCTTCATTCATGCATGTTTTCAATTAAGTTTTAACAAAACTGCATATTCGTAGAAAAATATACTATTATCATCGCTACTGGACTTTACTATAATAACTTATATTTTAGTATATTATAATGCAATTTTTCAATTTTGTTATTGGCAGGTATGAATATAATATAAACAAAATGGAGCAGTTTCGATTCTGTGAATGTATAAATGTAACAACAACTTTTAAATATAAAATGCAATCTGTTTAGCTCAATCAAAATGCACCTTAAGTCTTTGAAAAAGCAATAGTATTTTGAATATAAAATTATTTTTATTCGAAATTTAATACAGTTTAGAAGAAAGAATAAACGAGAAACACAAATAGTAATCATATTATGATTTTAGATTTTAACTATTTACATATTATTATCAAGAAACAAAGATAATGAATGAATGAAACATGCACTCATAGAATGAACGAAAAAATCATGAGTCTTATACTCATCAAATATATACATATATAACATACAAGTATAACCTAGCAAGTACATTAAAAAAGGCATTATTATAGGCGAGTCCAGTAGCTTTGCATATAGTATGTGTGTACGGGGAGGCGGGTGCTATAAAGGGGGCGGCGGCGCAGGAACCTCGACTCAGTTGTATATCTTGATGGCTTTCTCCAGGTAGTTGACGCGCGAGCGCTTGGGCGTCTTGTTGATGTGCTCGAGCCCGAGCCAGGGCCGCCCCGTCGCGTCTGGAAGGGACAGATCTTTATACAATTTTAGCACCATTCCCATTTGATGTGGAAACAATGCCACATATAATGGGTTTGTGAGTTAATAGTGTAAATTCAGTTGTTATATTTACAATTCAAATTATTTTAGAATATGTATAGAAATTCGAATATAGACTTGCATTTCTTGGAATCTATTTTATAAAGCTTAGAATTCAGCTATGTTCAATTTTTTACAGATCTTTATGTAATCTCCTTCTATTCTTATCTCTATTTAAGAATACATGAAGATCTTATAAATATTATTTCTTTCATTTTCAGATTTCTTAGAAATATTTTTAGAAAACTCAGTTAAAAATATTAAGATCCAAATTTAAATTCACATATTCACACTTCAAATTCATTGAAATAAAATAAAAAATATATTAAATATTGTTAACATTTAATTAATATTTTAAACTGTTTAATTAATACTTTATTAAAATAATAAGTCTAAGCAATAAATTATATTGTTAAAAACAATTTGTTAAATTATTTACTGTGATTGATATTATTAAAAAAGGAATATGTTAGTTTTAAACCAGCGAATTTGAATAAAAAGTATGAATTTGGAGTTAATAAATTATTGGATTACTTACTAAATTTGTTTTATTCTAATTCTTTGTATATACGAAATTACAATTCAATATCAATAATCTTTACAATACATTAATAATCATAATGGCATGGCATAGATGATATCTATAAAATTGTGTAACACTCACTTGTATTGCTATTTGGCCTGAAGTCAAATATATTAATTGTTGCCCCTTCACTTATATAATTAGGTCTGCCATTTGTAACTATAGCAAAGTTGTACTGAAATAAAAATA
Organism: Heliconius nattereri; assembly: GCA_013403645.1. NCBI lineage: Eukaryota > Metazoa > Arthropoda > Insecta > Lepidoptera > Nymphalidae > Heliconius > Heliconius nattereri. Next base: position 506,381 of record JAAIXI010000220.1, read on the forward strand.
AAGTTATTATTCTCCTGTCAGTAATAGTTCTTTATTTTATACTACAAATACGGTCGTAGTCGGACGCCGTCGCGGCTTAGCGGCAATTGCGGCGGTTACAAGTTCAAATCCCACTCAGAGAAATGACGCGATGTTACGCGACGACGCCACGCTTTGAGTTCCGTCAATCTATATGGTGGGTATAGCAAAAAATCGAAATATTCTAGACAAATTATCGAAAGGAAAAAATCGAAATACTTTTATTGCTGTTTTAAACTATGTATTAACAAAAGTAGTTTTCGTTTACGTACATACACGTTAAAAAACTAAGTCATTAAAACTTTATAGTGGTTTAAAAAAGCGATAAAAATGTGATTTTCGCTTTCGATGCTTTAGGCTCCGTCGAAATGTGTCAAATTCGTCAAAGAATTGTATACAATTATTATAGCTTACCTTTTCCCATTCTTTATCGGGTATGTCCAGTTTCTTCTGCAAGCGGTCCTTGAAGGCTTGGAAAGGTTCGTGGTGTTTAACACGCGCGAAAAACGGGATACCAAACGTAGAGTACACTTGTTTGTGGAAATGCGCACATGGTACCAACATCTCATCCTCCTGCAAAATATGCAATCATATAACTTTTTTACCTATTCATTATTATAAAAATGGGCCATATATTAATTATTATAAAATTATCTATTGATTAAAAAATTAAAAATAGGCAACAAAATTCTATAACTTGCCTGTAAATTGACTTCATCCCTAGGTATTTCTTCTATTCTGTATAGTCGTGGAGGTGATATGGTAACCTGGTCGAGCGTCAACTCTGGGTCGGGTCCTTGTAATACTTTGTGACACGAAAGCTCAACAATACGTAATCTGAAACATGTACATATGATAGCCATATAGATGAAGTAGGTAAAAACTATTCATCTAATTCAGTATGATTACACAATTGTCTTTTTTTCAGCTTCGTGAACTTAACGCCGCGTGTTTTTCCTCCCATACAAGAGCAAAGAAATGAAATATTAAACATTTCGTTTCTTTATATTCTAGCACAAGATTGTTCCTGCCCATCTATAAAATATAAAAATGAAAAAATATACAATAATTATATATTATTACCTGCCAGAACCTTCAGGGGACAATTCAACAACCTTTGCAGCTTCTTCCAAGATATCAGCTACCTTCCCACCTTTGTTAGGATATAAAATTAATTCTTTATCTTCTTTATAATTTGGTCCAACCTATAAAGCGATTACAAAATTACTTTAGAAAATTAAGTATATGTATACAAATCATGGATTCTTTTATTGTATACTTCTATTATGTCCACTGAACAACTTAAACATTTGTCTTGATCGAGCGCAGTGGGATAGTATTGGAGTAGATTACCACTTGAGGCAATAAATTAATTTGATTTCCTCTCCCTGACAAGACAAAGCGCAGTTGTTTCCAAAAACAACATTAAATTCTCTCTGAGTACCTCTGAGTGCTAAATACGGGATAAAGTGTGAAACTAAAAAAAAAACAAAAACTTATTTTTTTTATTCAAAAATATATCTTACCCATAAGCATTTAAACTGTTTTTTGTTGTCTAATTCATTAACTTTAATAGATAAAATCTGGTAAAACAATTTTTTAGGGCACTTTGGTTTACAGTACACTAACAAATCCTTAAGTATTCCATCATAAGAGTATCTGAGCGGCGGTCCGGGAGTGTCTTTGTAACTGAAAACGAAATGAGACAATATCAGTCAAGTATGTTAATAAAATTATATTTGACTAGGCAGTAAATAGGGAACTACATATATTTAAAATATATATATATATATATATATATATATATATATATATATATATATATAATTAATTCTAAGCTAGTCGTGGCACCGGGGCGTATGTGTGTGGCTGTAAACTCAACTGGTTAAGGGTTCAATCACCACTCGAAAAAATGAAATATTTATACAAAATTTATATTTTCGAGGCAAGATGTGGCGTCGAATTTTGCCACTGAACATGCAATGCCTCTTGAATTTGGAGAAAAATAAGAATTAATAGCCGACGTCGTTGCGCAATTGCACAAGCGTTCAACTGTAAGCGCGACGTTTGTAGGTTCAATTCATTTAACATTAGTTATTTTTTCCTCGCTCTGATAACGCTCCATCATGCAACATGCACTGTCTCAAGAATTCGGCAGAAATTCGGGAACGGAAGTCAATGAGGACTGCAGTGTATTAACATTAGGCTCCCAGGTGTCGTCTGATTATTGTGCTACGATGCGGGATAATGAATGAAAATAAAATAAATAATAATAAAATAAAGATTTCTTACTTTTGACATTTGAAAAATTGTATTAAAAATGGGTCTACATTGAGTCTTTGCCCAACAGCACGAGACATTTGATCATAACGCATTTGCATCGACAATTCCATTGTAAATCTGTGAAGAAACAAATTAAGTATTTGAAGTGCAAAATTATTTTTATTATTTGAGGCCAGTCGTGGGACAGAAGCACAAAGTGTGATTGTAAACACAACAGGTTGTGGATTCAATTTGCACTCGAGGAAATGAAATATTTAATATTTTCATTTCTTTGCTCTGGTGACAAAGCAAAGCGCAGCGTTGAGTTCCGCTACTTTCCACGCGTATATAACGAGACAATGATAAGTGGACTAAACTAAGACTAAGCGATTGTTGCGCAGTAAGGTGTTTGAGAGTTTATAGAAGGTTGTGGAATTTCCTTCGGAAAAAAATCATTAAACTTATGATAAAAACGTAAAATTAAATCTGCGCATCTGCAGCTAACTTTACGACGGCCACGACTCTTCAACCGTACTGTCATATTGTACATACCCGTTATCATTAGGCAGGGTCTTGTCAACGAACTGGACCTCGACCTTATAGAAGATGTACTTGAAGTAGTCCTGGCAGGTTGGCAGCTCAAGCTCCTCATGGCGGTTGTCGGCGCGCTCGAACACGATGATGTCGCCGTCCATCAGCTCGTCCAATACCTGGCCGCGTGCACACGACTCAACCCGAGGGGTGGACGGTGCGTGTGTGTGTGCGTGCGTGCATACACGTACACACGCACACGTCACCCCTCTTCCGACATTTTCCTATTCATAATATATATTTCACGCTGTATCGCGCACATAGCAGGGTAGGCTTAGGGAACCTAGTGTTAAGACACTCGCCCCACTTTCCGCCGAATTGTAGAGGCTTGCGTGTTAAGTGGTGGAACTTAACGCCGCGCTGTTGCCTCGGCACCAGAGAGAGGAAATGAAAATAAAAATGTAAATAAACATTTCACTTCCTCGAGTGGGGATCCAACCCACAACCAGTCCTATTTGCAGTCACCTGCGCTACGACTGGCTGATTATGACATTGACTTTTTGCCTTGATATATATTTATATGTTGTATCAGGAAAAATTATAATACATTTCATTTATATTGTGGTAGTAGATTTTGTTTAAAATACTGAATTAAAACAATATTATTTATAAATAACATAATAAAATAAATATGAACATAAATAATTCGAAAAATATTCATAATATAAAACATATCGATCAGCATACCTGAGCCGTCAAGTTTGGTTAGCTAAAAACTAACAACAATTTATACATGTAGCCAATACAAAATCAATATTATGTTACTAAACATAGCATTGGCATCTACTTTGGCATATTGATATATATAAATAAATACATTAATAATTAAAGAAAAACCAATTTTAAAAAATAAATAAAGATATTTTTGTTTAATATATGTAATTAAGGATAAAATGTTGAATTATTTACTTTCAATAGGATAGTAAAATGTAGTAAAATACACACTTAAAACTATGTGAAGATGTTTCAGCATAAAACTGATAAATAATACCTTTTCAAGTGGATCATTGTAGTTGTTGATTTTCTCCACGAAATCGGGTTTTATTTCTTCATACAGAACGAGTGGAGTGTCGGGGAGGAAACCTAAGCAAAAAATTATTTTTACACCACTATCAAATTTAAAGGCAGTAGATGAAAGTTATCTATAGGAAATTTTATGATCTCCGTAAACAATATTATCGGATATTCCAAATAAAAATGATCCGTCACCCTAATAATAAAATCGTTCCGACATAACCCATATAAGCTTTAAGATGATTTTGAATATCACTAGTCTAAATCGATACATTAATTCGCATACCACCTAACAAACCAAATAACTTATAAAAAAACTATGCAGGTCGCTAATATGTTTTTTAAATAAGTGGTCTGTAAAAAATAACATAATATTTTCGGCGACTCTTGTAAAGTTCATGCATATGGAGTGTAGTTTAGCAAATTTAAGGTATAGAAATAAAACATGTTATGACGTGTTTTCGTTTTGCTTGATCGAAATATTAATATAAACATACCCGCGCGCTTATTCAATATGGGTATAAGGTCTGCCGGCTTGCTGGCTATGGGCAGGTAGTGATGTCCACAATAATGTATACGTTTCTGTTTTGGGTCGTAGAATTTAAAGAAAAGAACCACGTCATTGTCCTTGTCAAAGGGCGGTAGAGCACTAAAACCGGAGTCCGCAGGTAGCATTTCCAGAAAGATGTTCCATGGATTCATGTTCTCCGATATATCCGCTATAGTCTTGTTCTGCTCGTTGAGGTCCAAGCAAGTTGGTCTACATGTCTGCTTAACATGAAATATATATTGTTAATAATGTGAATATGAAAAAAATTCATAGAGGCACTTATATAATCATTTATATAATTTTTCTAGCACACTTAAAAGTAAATTATACCATTCCAGTATCAAATTTATAATTAAAAGTGATATCAATTCACAATTTACAACTACGAAAAAAAAGAAAAAATACTAGAAAAAAGTATTAAATATACCAATTAATCCATTTGGAAATCAAAAATAATCTACCTAAAGCTTTAAAGAACAAATGAAGACGTGAAATTTACAAAGAAAACATAATAAACTATGAACAAAATACCTGATTCGAGCGCGCACTAAACGGCCACGGCCTCAAATGCTTCAACGGATACCGAAAGTTCTCAGCCAGCATATCCATGAGCTCGGAGACGGTCGCCTGCTTGCGCACGCGGAACACGCGGTAGTGGGCGCGCTCGGGGTCGTAGAGGTCGTTGCCCTGGTGGCCGTCGAACGCCTCTTCAAGGACGACGTTCACGTTCATGTAAAGGTGGGCCTCGTTTCGCTCTTTGCGGCGTATCTGTTTCAAATTTGAATGGTTAAATTCGAACAAAAACCTATACAGTACCTTCTGTCTATATCATTTATGCTGTCTATATCTTTGTCTATATGTGTCATACATATATTATATGCGGATAAAAGTGTAAAGCTAAAAAAAATTAATCAATTGCTAGAAAGAAAACTAAATACATTCTTATCAAACTACGTCGAAATTTTAATATACATGTAACTATTTATTGATGTCATTAGCATCTCTGAATTCATACCGTTTCAATTCTTTTCTCCTCTGCAAGACGTTCACTGAGCTCGGTTGGTATATCGGCCTGAGTTACTTCTTGTAATACCGTTTTCAATTGCGAATCGCTGTAAAATTTAAGTCGGAAGTCATTAGTTATCGTGTCATATATATTCATGGTTTGAGATACAAAAACATTTTTTTAATTAAAACCAATAACCCTGCCCTGCCTTTTCATAAAGAAATATTTTTGTTTATCCAATTCGAATTCGTTTCTCTAAACCCATTAAAACATAATATTACCGTATATACACAAGCATGTAAGCGTTGGTACAATGGCGGACGGTCAGCGCCATGTCCTCGTCGTGGCCGCCATAGTTGTACTCTATGGCCTCCTGTTTCGTGCAACGTGACACCACGTCGTCGTCAAACTTGCACCACTGTAAAAATGAGGGTAAAAACACATAATTATGTTGAGAAAAACACAGCGCGCAACAATTGACTATAACGGGCACCGCGCCCGTTATAGTCATTAATTCATTCGTAATTAACTAATTCATCCGCCACTCAAGACGTTTCGAACATTGAGCGGCGTGTGGGGAAGAGAGTAGTCTTAAAACTAAGTTCCCCAGCATACAGGATATACAGGATACAGTATGAAGCTGGAATAAGAATGATCAAGCTTATATTTACCATAAAAATTTTTATATTATTTTATTTAATTGAACTTATACTTAATAAGTAGTGACTTAACAAGTCACTATAAAATTTTTATGTACTATCTTTTTTTAACAACATATATAAATTAGCATTACATTATACCGAATTCTTTTCATCCAAATACCTTTCCATCTCCCTTAGGATTTATAAATACAACATAATGGCCTCCATGGTTATCTCCAGAGTGTACCAGAACAGCATGAAGAGTATAGTCTGCAGGTGTCTCTGGCTTCTCTTGAAGATAGGCATCTAAGTTGATGTGCTCGTAGAATTCAAATCTATTGCGAAATATCATACAAAAAGTAAATACAATGAGAAGTCGTGCCGCAGTAATGAAACAAACTCAGGTAATATAACAAAGCGCGGCGTTAAGTTCCAACAAACAACAATATTCATCAATATCACATTAAAAAAATAAACAAACAAACCTGTCGTTAAACTTCACCGAGTTATCAGTGATTGGGTCGTATTGGAAACGCATCAAATGTAAATGCAGTACGGGCGGGAAAGAGGCGAATATGACTCCCTTCTCGGCCTCTTGGAGGCCGTGCTCGCCCGCGTCGTACTTGTTCTCGCCGTCGAGGGTCTCCGTACTTATGTAGTCTTTGAACGATTCGTCAACTGGAATTATTTTAAAAAGTGCTAGACAACATTTTCTCAATACTAAAGAAATTTCACATACTAAAGAAATGTATTTAGTACTTTTTGTTTTAATGTTAAGAAAATTTTGAGGCCCACCCGTCATACACGATATCTCGCTATACAAAATAGCGGAAAATGTGAAATCTTTTGCTTACCATGCTTGCGTGCAGCCGGGCATTGCCCATTTTCCAACAAATTCTGGATTCATTGCGTGTGGAGTGGCAGAATTCACCGGAAGCGGAGCGGAGAAATGGAAATGTGTTTAAAGAAACAGTTCATTTCCTTGAGTAAGGATCGAACCCACAACCAGTTGCGTTTACAGTACCACAATTGCACTCTTGCACCACAACTGTGCTTAGGTAAAACTTTAATTATACATTTACTTACTGTTTTTCTTTCCTTTTATGTTCAGTTGAATATCATAGAAAGTTTCAACTCTTGTACTGGATACATTAACATTCTTGCATTTGATATATGACGTCATTTTCCCTTCGAACAGACGCGGCACGGTGCCCTCTACGCATGTACCCTTCATTTTGCTTTCTAGTTTATCCAATAATACCTAAATATAATTAAAATGTTAATTGGAATATATTTTTTTACTTTCACGCTGCATCCTGCTTAGGCTGTAGGAAACTAGTGACAAAACATTTCTTGCGTAGAGGAACTCAACAATGCATTTAATGACTAAATTGAAATTGAGAAAATGAAATGATTCATCCCCTTGAATGGGAATTGATATCACAATCGTCGCACTAACATCCACAAACCATTCTTCAGTGTAAGAATTAATACCCTTATGATATTTTTTTTAAATATTATTTTTTTTAAAATATTAATAGTACATGTTTTCTTATAGCAATAAATAATTTAGTTAAGCACTCTGTTGATTCAATGCCTTGAATTTTCGGCGGAAATGGGCAATGGAGTGTCTTAACATTAGGTACCCACAGTCTACCCCGCTATACTAGACATACAACATGAAGAAATATATACAGATTATCCACATCTTATCAGACATACAAATTGGCTTAACGCAACTTTTCACATTTTGTACGTATACATATTTGTAGTTTTTTTTAGTTCCTTATTGCTATTTAATTCTTGTGTATTTCTGACCTTGTTATTTTTATATGAAAATTACTTCATTTAGAAAAAAGTCAGAAACATTTATTTATCTATACACAAACAAAAATGGAAGTCCATCTGTATCTATTTAAAATTGAGTTGAAAGAACCAAAAAGTTATTTACAAAATGCCAAAGAAACACAAACTATTTTACAATTTTTAAAGTTGTTTGTTTGCTAGTCTATCTGTCTATCTTTTTATTTATCTGGGCTAATCTCCGAAACCACTGAAACAATTTTTATTGGACTTTCACTGGAAGATAGATACAAGATCAGGATTTACGCGAGAAAAAACACATTTACTGTCCACAAGCACCAAAAACTTGATAGATATAAAAAAACCCAATATTTTAAAATCATATAGTTCAAGTGTTCTATATAAAACAGTATTTAATTTTTATTCACACACAAAAAATAAATTACCCTTAAAAATTCTTGAACATCATGTTGCATGAATGAATCTAGTGTCTCCCATCCAAAACTTTTGGTTAACTTCTTTGTACCCACAGGTTTATCAGAAAATTGCAATTCATAGAACACTCGTTGGAGGGCTAAGGCCACAGATCTGAAAACAAATAAAAAAAACTGATAATCATATGACTTTAATAAGACCATTGTGGTGCAGAGGCACAATCGTGCGACTATAAGCACGACGGTTATTGGTTCGATTTCCACTAGGTGGAATGAAGTATTTATTAGTCGAAAATGTGAGTAAGGCTTGAAACTAAGAAAAAAAACATGTGTATATAATTCTTTTATTAGAACTCACCTAGTGCTATCATCTGACTCTGTCGGCATTTTATACACAGCCTTCCTTAATTGATTTGTAAAGTATAAGGTTTGTAACAAAGAGTTCATGTAACAAGTTGCTCCTTGATTTTTCAAACCTGTCAATATTTTTTAAAAATTAAAAATTAAATCAGCTTCACACTATATGCCGCACACATAAGGGTAGGCAAAGGATGGGCACTCCATCCCCCACTTTCTGCCAAATTCAATATTTTTTAATATTTAATAAATTGAGTAAGAAAATATAGTTTGATTGAAAATATCTTCTTATATTTTTATCTTAACATTACATTTGAAACTAGATCAATTATAAGGGAATAAAAGTAAATATTTTCTTACCAACATAACCAGTGTGTTTCTTTGAATCCCACGAGACACCATGGGGAGCCTCAGCAGTGACATGCACTTCAAGAGTAATCGAATCCTCCTTAATGTATCCCTTTTCTGGATCTAACACATCATTCCAGGACATAAAGTGAGAGAAACCCCAATCATTCTCCTTGCTGTAAATAATTATGTTATTGGCTTTAAACACTCTAAATTTAAAACTATATAAATAATAATACAAATACAAAACACTGGAAATATTTAATAAAAAACGACGAAACTTTATAGTGATAATATAGTTAATTAAATTTGTATACAAACCTATAGAATAAATGTTGAATCTTTCTATAAAAGGGTTCAGTTTCTGGTTTGTGAGAGATAAGTCTGAGTTCAGCCATGGCATAGCACGACCATGACGAGGATTCACTTTCACCATTACATTGGAGGAAAAATCCTAGCGATTTCTGTTGTTGACGATCAGGGGAAGGCGCTTGTCTGGGCATCACCATTATTTTCCAAGGTAGGTTACGGACGTAACATGGAGGTGACAACACAGAATCTTTGAGATTTCTGAAGTTAGGCACTGAGAAGCGAAACGTTGCTTCCGACCTTGCTTCATCATCTTCCATCTCTGCGTCTAAGCATGCCAGCTGTTTAAAAATAATTTTAAAATTACAATATTAAAATAATACACATTTAAATATATAAGTATATAGATATATATTTTAGCATCACACCTAATCCCACATATAGAACTCCATTCCCATTAATACACTTCCACTTGAAATCTTTCCCCTGATATCTTGAGGGCATGTTGAGTGTCATTTGAGTGATAAAACGCCGCACCTTGTCTCGTTACAAAAGTGAGGAAATGTAAATATTGAATATTTCACTTCTTTGAGTGGGAATCGAATTTGAACCTGTCGCATTTACAGTCACAGGCTATAAAGGTATATACATTTAAATAAACTTATTTTAAAGTTTAATAAGCTTACAGCCATGTCTGTTGATGAGGTTTCCTGGTTTTTCATCACATCTGTCATAACTACTCCACCATTAGGTCCCTTCATTAAAACTTCAGTCCAAATTTTATCGGTTGCAGTAGCTACAGTTTCAACTGAAATAATTTTTGCCTCCATATTATTTCATATTAAAATTTGTCGTAACTGTTTCAATATTTAATTATTGACATTAATGACAATCAAGTGCACAAATATTACTAATTTTAGAGTTGCTTGTAGTCGTTTTTTTAATAATTTTTGTAAGCAATCAATATTTTACATGACAGCTGATTTGAAATTGACAAATGTTTTTAAATTTACCTTTTTATTGCACAAAATAGTTGCTTGAATATGAATTTCTTAAAAATAGTAATGAAATTAAAATATTTTACTTGTGTACTTTTACCTTTGTTCAACAAAATAAGAAAAAACTAAAGATTAAAAGAAATACTAATATTTGTTAAAATAAATTATCACAAATCCTAAAACCTACATACATAATAATTTATACATATATATACTATAAGATATATGTTTATTTACTTTAAAAATTATCCAGAATAATAATTTATACATTGTATTAACTAGATTGATCTAAGGGAGACACAAACTTTCTTTTAAAGTGTATTGCTTATGATTTATTTAGCTCTAAGAATGAAATACTAAGATGGTCTTACTTGATTAAAATAGAATTTACAATTGGAAACAATACTTATGTTTTCAATTGAATAAAGGACAATGAATTAAATCTTTTTTCTTTTCTCAAATAACTTTCTTTAAAACAAGTTATAAATAGCATATTGATTTGCATATTTCACCTCATTTGTATTACTGTTGTAAGCACATATAAATAGTATGTAGCCATAATATTATTCAAAGGTTTCCTTTTGCAAGGTTTTAAAAACCTTAACCTTATACACATTAAGATGTTATCAGGTTAAATATCAATACATTAATAATTTGTAAGGTATTTTTTTAATATATTGTATCCCTATAATTTATGTCACTATATTAAAAATGTTTTCCTATTAAGTATATATTACATAATAAAAAATATCTACTGGACTGTAATATAATAAGTAGAAATCAATCTTGTTTTATATATTAAATGAATTGTAATGAATTTAAATATTATAAAGGTTTAGAAATGAATCTAAATCTTTATCAATATAAATATACATTTTCTTTTAAACAACACACTGTGGTTGGTATCTTTTGTTTTGCCTTTTTTATCTTTCATTATCTACTCAAGTTGGTATCAAATAATAAAAAGAAATATATTTTTAAGGTAAAGTTTTAATTAAAAAAATATATATTTATTGTATAAAAATAAATAATACTCTTTGGTTTAAGAAATATGTTCTTTAAGAGCTATTTAAATGAATAACTTGGACAAATCTGCTAATAACAGACAAAAAAGTAAATAAGAATTCAATTTTAATATTTCTTCATTTAACTTTTTTTTTACTTTTAAAAGAAATACAACAAATAAAAAATATATATCACTAATGATGTAAATACTTTACAAACATGTTCAACACAATGCATGTTCTGTAAGCAAATTTAATGAAGCATACTATCACTATGTAACAAGTTTGGTGATGTATATTAACATTTCAAACATAAATTACAACAAAGATTTTTGATTTCACTTCTTCAAGTATAAATAGTAATCACTTTTGAATATATAACAACATACTAAAACAAAGCAATCTAATTTTAGAACTTTACAACTTGCACTTTTATGACAAACATGTAATTACAAACTTGAATAAACTTAATACTACATTAACAGATGAAGTAGTAATTACAATAGCATTAAATAGAAACATAGATAACAAAGACAATAAAAGTTTTAGGTTAAGTTAGGTAAAAAGCAATAAAGTGTATGTTTAGGAAATGTACATCTGATGTCTCTCACTATATCATAATAAGTCAATTAAGAGTAATGACATGTCAGATTTCAACTATAGTTGTAATCTGCAAAGGAGAAAAAGTATGGATGACGAAAAGAGATATGGGACAAACCTTCTTGGGTTTCCATTTCCTCTACTTGGTTCACATTTGGGTCTTGCTGCTGCCTGTCAGGGGCAGGCGTATGATTCATGTTAGCCGGGCGCGCCACCGGGGACTGTCGCCCACAACTTTTTGATATTTCCTGAACAAATTGCTAGTTTTAGCAAACGATTACTTGCACAACTTTTGACATCCGACTGTCGCACTTCACCTACCTTTAACGCCAGGGGATTACTCCCTTTAGGCTTACTAAATATTCGTTGAACAAATTTCAACGGACCTTTCTCATCGACATGAGAACCCAGCGCACCCGGGCTTTTACTTTTCTTTGAGGATAAGTTGTTAATTTTCAAAGAGTGTTTACTAGCGGCGCGGCCGATGTCTGCAAATTTCAACACAAGGGTTCGACAGTAGTGTACGTTAATAGCACATTCCTAATCTTATAATCATGTCCAAATTTCGTTAACAGCGTAATATTTTAGCGAAATACAAAAGCTCACTATCGTATCCGACTTATACAATATTTTCGGAAAAATAAACAAAATGGTGGATGTCTAATTTAATTTCAGGCTTCGAATGTATGGCCCGGTTTGATCGACGAATGCACCATTTTATCATTCTCTCACATTCACTGTAGTGATGTGCTACACTAAAACCCGGTTTACGCCTATACCGATTTTGTCTATACAAAAAGTAATCCGTAACTAATTTTATTATAAGACACATTGCAATTAAAAGTATTCTAATTTATATCTATTGATACAATTTTATAATGTTACGCTACTATACACAGTAGTCTAATCTATACTTATAATAAAATCGTAAGATGGTTGGTATCCGTACTTGGAAGGAAAAAGAATGTGTTTGTTTGTTTGTCTGTGCGTTTGTTTTCGCTAATCTCAGAATCGGCTTTATCGATTTAGATATGTTCTTTATATGTTCTTTCGAAAATAGCATTAGCAAAATAATGCAATAGTCACGCTGCGTGTGTCACTTTCTTTAAAATTTATGCTATGGGATAGCTACTGACATTGTGACTCTTGAGTCATGTCACTCATGACAGCTACACAATCCTTGCATGCTTGCATGACACTGACAGTGACCCAAAACAATAATTACAAACTTTGGAAAATTTATTGATACTTTAATAAATATGTGTTAGTTAATTTTTATATTGCAATGTTTCCTACCAATCATAAAACTATATTTGTATTAGACCACACACCTTATTTTGGGATTTCTTCTGATAATCCCATTGATTTTGATCTCTCTAAAAGCCGGGGCCCTGGATATGTCCCTTTGCCACCGGTTTGTAAATCACTCTGGACCTGCAGTGTAGAAGCAGCAGTTGAATATTGTCGTATAGTGTGGGATTTATTTCCAGAGGGGAAACTGGTATGTGCAACCTTTTGTTTATGCTACCATAAAATAATGATTATTTTATTAATATAGTAGTAGCCATATAAAAATATCTGCTTATAGTGCTGCGACTGTTTGCAGATGTATTAATAAAAAAAATATTATACTAGTAATTGTTATAAGTATTTAAAGTTATTTTTTTAACTTCCACCTTAACAAATTGATATTTTAAAATATTTTTTTAAATGTTATAGGTCCGATTTGTTGTCAGCGATACAGCGGCTCATGTTCTTAATACCTGGGCAGTAGCACAACAAAATTTAACTTTTGTAAGTTGTTTAGGTTTATAAATGCAAATTATCTAAATGCAAAATTTTATTTCAAAATTTGATCAATTATCATTTTTTTACACATGGTTATTTTATTCTAGATACTCAATGGATTATGTCTAGTGGGCCCAGTGCGGAGGGGTGCTGGCGGTGATGTAGTGGGCTTATGTGCGTCTATTGAAGCCCTAGCTGAACCTTCACCAACACAGACTTCTCGTCCCACAACTGAGAGACTTTTTCAAAATCGGTATGTAATATATATTTATTACAATTAAGTTAGTACGTTTATCTTTTTAAAGTTTTGAAGTTTTACTATAGTGATAATAAAACAGTAAGAAAAAAGTGTCTTTACATTACATACATTTAAGTGATATTTTTGTGATAGAGAGTGACTTAAAAATACTAATATATATTTGAGATGTGACCCTATTGCCTTTTTTAATTCTAGGTCTAAATTTCAATAACAGTAATTGAAAGTAGTAGTAAGTCCATGCAAATAAAGATGTGAATGGCCTCTAGTATGTTAAAAATTTTTTTACATACATACATACATTATTATAATTTTGTATTTTAGAAAATATAAATAAGATTAATTTCACAGTGGGCGTATCATATGCATAACTAGTGCAAGGGATGATGATTCTATTAGAAGCTTAGCAGAAATTGCAATGAACACAATAGTGCAACAAAACAAAAAGGCATCAACACCACCACCACCAACATCAACTGATGCATCATCAGCTCCTCAGTAAGTGATAATTAGATATGAGATTTTATGTATTTACATATTTAAGAAAAAATAAGTGAGACCAGCAAACTACTACCTGCAATAATAGTTTTAAATATATTTTATTTAAATTTATGTGCACTATGGGAATACATGAATAAATATACAATATCATTAAACTTATAATATATTTTTTTAAATGTTCATTTTCAGATCCTTAGTAATAAATTACTGTCATTTAGTAATAATTAATGTAACTCCCGAGAAAGCAGATACAAGAGTAAGCAACCAACCATTGATTGAGGTAAAGCCTAATTTTTGATACAAAATTCTCTTTTCCAATAAAATTAACATATTAACTATTAAACAAGAAAAAAGGCAATTTTAAACACATTGAGTAAGCAGTTGTAGGTTTAGATATAAATGTAACCTTTAGTTGATAAGTATCTTAGGAGTACACACGGTAGCATATCACAGACATATATAATATCACAGAGTAATATTTTTAAAAATATAATATAACATATTTCAGATGGGTGGAGGCTTGATGGGAGTAGAGGTTATAGTGTGTCGTGCGAGTGCCTTAGCTAATTTACTAGGGAGATTAGTTCTTCCACACTACAGGCTAGCTATTACCACAGTCACTGGCATTCCTATGAAGGTAAAATATATTTTTTGTTTATATTACACAGTTTACTTTTAACAGAAGTTATAAAATCATAATTTATGAATTTCAGTCGGTCTTGCGTAAATATGAAAACGATATACCTACTATGTATAGATCACGGCATCATGTTAAATATGATTTTTACCATAGGGCACAAGGGGCCCATGCCAAGGTCCCCTTATAATGGCCTTAAATAGATTATAAAGGACCACAATTTATTTTTTTTATTTGTGTTACTTCTTAAATTCTTTGTTACAAAGTGTGCTGTGAAATCGATTTTTTTTTTTAAATTTTAACAGCTACATCCACGGGCGCATAGTTGCCCGTGCCTTTTTTATTTTATGAAAGTTTTTTTTTTTTTATTAATGTGGCGTACTTAATTTTGGGACAATTTAAACTGTACTTATATCTAGAGCTTATACTAGAGGGGTTGGATGAGACCCCTACCGACTTTTTTTTTTTTTTAAATTATATTATTAACATTTATAACTTATTTAACATACATAACTGTGAAATCGATTGCTTGTAGGCGCAATCCCCACTTGAGGAAAGGAAATATTTATTTAAATGTATATTTTCATATCTTCACTCTGGTGTCGAGGGCAAAGCGTTATGTTAAGTTCCGCCACTCAAGATGCAATGCCTCTAGAATTGGCGGAAAGTGGGGAACGGAGTGTTTTAGCACGAGGTTCCCTCTCCTACCCTGCTTCGTGCACCTGCGTGAACCTGTTTTGTTAATTTATTTTTAAATCTATACATTGAAAACGTATTACTTAGAATAAATGATATTGTACAGGAAGAACAAAACGCAAGCTCCAGTGCTAATTATGATGTAGAGATCATACATTCAGCGGAAGCGCATGCTGGATTGAGGGCCTCACAGACGGCGCAAGAAGCTACTGAATCAGTAAGTTTCTTTTACAGTACGGTCAATGAGTCGTGGCCGATCTAAAGTTGGCTGCAAATGCATATTTGATTTTACGATTTTTCTTATATCTGATTATTTTTTGGGTACCTTACCAATTAAGGAAAAAACGAAACCTTATAAGATCACTTTGTTATCCGTCTGTCTGTCAAAAACTTTTATCTCAGAAACGCTTGGAGATATCGAGTTGACATGCAAACCATACACTAAGGTCTATGGTCCCTTGATTTCCTGTAAAAATTGTGTTCTTTTACATTTACTTAAAAAAAAGATAAAAGCTAAGCTAAGCTTGAATTTCAGAAAAAGCTCGAGCTCCAAATTTTGCAAGAAACTCTTGGTAGACGAGCGTGACTCTTGGCGACCTGCTCTTGTCCCGTTTTTTTGACCGTGTGGACAATATAACTTTTACTTTCATATATGTATACATTCTTTTACCTCACTAAACTACCTTTTATATACTACTAACTTTTCTTTCATAGCTGTTTTGTTTTCATAAAATGAAATTACCAATTTACAAACATCAAAATATGATCATAATGTATATGATCATACCTGCCTACATGCATATACCTGCATGGCAATATAATAAGTATCAAATGCATGGGTAATGTTTATCATCGTGTATCTTCAGTAACAAGTTGAAAACTATAATATAAATGCCAACTTGACTTCAATATTGTTTCCAAGTGACAACTGCAGGCCAAGTCCTGCCTTAAAATATGTAGATACGCTTATGTCTATTTATTATTATAATGAGCTAACTTAGTGCACTAAAACTTAAGTCTTGACTTTTGATGTTCCCAAATGAACAATGTACGGTCACGTCGCAGGTAGTGCTCCGCTGGTGGACGCCACGCGGCGCGGAGGGCGGTGCGGGCGGCTGCAACGGCCCGTTGTGGCGCGTCACGCCGGCCGACGTCGCGTCACGCCCTTCCGCCTGTCTCGTCAACTTTCTGCTCAATGGACGATCCGTCACTTTGGAGGTGCCTAGGTACGTAATGTTTATTTGAATGCAATTTTATTATTTTTTTTTTTTTAAATGAAGTTTGGTATTGTTTATTAATATACTTCTCCATGTTCCACAGCAGGAAGGGCGGTGGGCGCTCGGCGTCGCACGTGCTGGCGGCGCAGGGCGGCGAGCTGTGGGTGGGAGCGCTGGGCGGTCGCACGCCGCACGATGACCCCCCCGCACTGTCCGAGGGCGCGGGCGGCCGCGTCACCGACTACAGGTACACACACATATAAACCACAAACCGGTTTCTATATACCTATTAAAAATAAAGGCGAGATAAGGAACAACATTACTTATAATAGTAACAAGTAGTGTAACATATCTTATAAATCACCAGTTTTTTCAAATTAAGGTTTTTAAAGACTTTAATAATTATGCTATTTTTTAATTATATACTGCTCATATCTTCAGCTGATTCATATCTTCTCTTTCTAATTATTAAACAATCTTCATTATTTATCTTTTCATTATAACAGAATAAAGGAGTTTGGTGCTCTGATGCAGCAGAACAAGCTATTGCCGATACGCAGTACAGGCGCCAACACGCGAGCTCGAGCTCGTTTGCAACGGCACACAACCTACTGGCCTCTTACTATATCGTCCACACTTATATTTAATTTGGGTTCTGTAAGTATGTTTATATATATCTAGAATAGTTTTTTTTTACAAAAATTATAACATTTACACGTTATAACGAATGGCTTAGTCAGATCGCTTTGACGGTTGCCATCGTGGCGCAGTTTAATTAATCATCTGACTGTAAACGCGATCGTTGTGGGTGGATACCCATACAGGAAAATAAAGCACTTTCCTTTGATTTGAAGATAGAATGCGGTGTTAAGTCCTGCCACTCAATACCTCGTATTGGGTGAAAGTGGCGACCGGAGTGTCATGCAGAGGAATACAGCTTGAAGCTAAAAAACTGGGAAATTTAGAAGATTAAACAATAAAATACTTGAACACAGGTAATGGAGCCATTAACCCGGCTAGTGGTGCAGGAGTCGCTTACAGAGGAAGAGGTGGAGTCGTGCCGAGGCGTGCTCCTCGCGCTCCTCGGAATGGAGTCGCGACACGAGTTCCCTTCCGCGCAGTTGCCATCAAATTTAAGGTATAATAACAATTATGTTATTAATAATTTTTTTTATATGGCAGGATAAAGGATAATAATTAAACAATTAAAATTTTGGTGTTTCCCTTGCATTCTATCCTTTCCATTTTTCTTTCAAATAGACAAGGGTTCTGGACCTTAACATTTCTCACACTCACTCCCCTTCTTCAGATTGACTAATGCCTGCAACTCTCATTCTGATGAGGTAATGAGCACTGCGTGATCTGTTTAAACCAAGCAGTTTATTTTCAGGTCACCTACTATCCCTCTCTCATAGCACTTTGTTTGTATATATATTGTCTCTTATATTATATGTATTGTTATTAGAGCCCGACAACTAATTCACATAAGTAAATATATAAGTCCATAGTTCAAGCGGCCAAAGCCGCAAGCGGATCATTAATTTATAATACAATCACAACATTTCAGAGGTAAATCGTCCAACCGTCGCGAGGAGCAATGGCGGCAAGTGTGGGGCGAGCTGGAGGCGCTCATACGCGCGCACTCCGCCTCGCCGGCGCACCGCGCGCTTCTTCGCACCGTGCTCGAGTGTCGCTCGCACAATAATCATGGCGCTGAAGGTATGCTGTGGGGGTAGTAAGGGGTAGGTCGTAACGGGCTAGTAAATTACTTATTATTTTTTAGCTTCACGCCGTATCCCGCACACAGTGGGATCCACCACGTATCTGTTATTATTACTTATAGAATCTTTGTCATAAATTTAATATTAAACATCTAGGTCTATTGCTCCTTTTTCAAAACAAAAACTCACTTCTAAGCTTATTCTTCAACGCCTTCACATGTTACGACCATCTGTAAGCACAGATGGTATGATATTATATTAAAAGCACAGCTACACTAGACTCAAGGTTGTCCACTTTTATTACATTTCGTTGATCTGCTATCATGAGATATGATCTTCGATGAGATATTTTCTCCATATTTCAGTAATCCGCGCGACCACCGACTCTCCGCTCTCGCCCGTGGCCGCGGGCGCCAGCACCAGCGATGTGTGGGCGCCGCGCAACGTGCTGGACGCGCTGCTGGGCGCGCCCCGCCCGCCTCGTCGCCCTGATTTCGCAGGCCGCATGGCCGCCGGCGCGCGCGTCGCCACGCTGTACCCGCACCTGCAGCAGGACGGGGAGACGACGCATTGATTAGTTGTTAATATGGGGAAACTGTGGAGTTTAAAATAAATTTATTGACAAGTCCGTTTTTTTTTTAAATTATATTATATGTGTGCAAGATAATCTAAAACAAATATATAACATTATTAATTGTACATGATATTTTTTACGCCATGCCATTAAGCAGCCGCTACATTTACATCAGACAAAACAATGGGTTACATAGTTATTCAACACAAAAATATTTAATTGTGTTAAACTGGTGATTTCAAAGACTGTGTTTAATAATAATCTTAATAATCTTCAGAATTATATTTCTATTGCGCAGTCACACAAGTGTATGACTTTGAACGCGACGGCTCTGGGTTCGATGCCCACTCGAAGGAATGAATTATTATTCATTACAATTTTCATATCTGCGCTCTGGTAAGAATAGAGTGTTAACGCTAGGGTCTCAGCCTACCTGGCTATATGCGAATAAAGCGTGAAACTGAAAGAAAGAGTTTTGTAACAATAACTATAACATAATTTTGTTACTTTAATTAAAGCGGCGTTTAACATAGAAGACTGATTTATTACTCGAGTGTCATATGAAAACGTTTTTAACGAACTACTCAAAAGTGTACACTCAATAAAATAAGATAAATTGTTTATATTAAAACTCAGATAATATTTAGATAAAGTTGAAACGCGTGCGACAGCAATGCGTCATATCTTCCGTCCGTTCTTTTATAAACTTTGATAAAATAATATACAGAGTGGAAGTGGCAGCGAAGTTTAAATTGTGGTATAATTTAAAGAGGTGCTGTAAAAAGCACTCTGTATACATCATTGTTTATTTAATAATTTATAAAGAAACATGCACTTCACTGATAGTGATATGAGGGACGTACGTACGAGGGCAGATAAGAATCTGGAGACCCAAGAATTCCAAAAAATAAAATTCTTGTTATATTACATTCTTGAAGAACATTGGCAAAGATATTGGCGACTATTAGGAGTCTCTGCTCGTGGATTTTTTCCTCAACTCTATATAACAGAATAATAAATAACCCTTTGATACCATATAATAATTTAAAACTATCAGCAATTTTATGAGGCCGTCGAGGCCCAGCAGCACAAGGTGTGACTGTAACGCGACGGTTATAGGTTCGATCCCCACTCGAGGAAATAAAATATTTATTTATATTTACAGCGTGAAGCAGATTTATTTATTCAGCAATTTTTTATAAAATAAATTTAAATAAAAAAATCAGAGGCTGTAGCGAAAAAGTTACTTACTGTTGTTTTATTTTACCAATTAACTATTGTTATTTATGTTAAATATTTTATGAAAGTTTCATAATGCTAGCTCATTTTTAATCACATTTATTTTGACACTGATCGCCAAGTTCTGTGTGACTAACATTAAAAAATTATGCCTAATTAGCCGGCTATTTGAGCAGTACGGTTCAACTAGTTACTGATACAGACCGACCATATTTACTCGTGTATGTATATATATAGCAGTATAAATATAAATAAGGACAACAGGGTTGTATAATTCAAAATGCCACATTACAAAATTAATATCTTATATTTCTTCAATAAAAACTACTACTATATAAACTCTGCGGGCAAACTGTGTCATAAGGCAATGGAGTGTGTCGTCAAGGCATCTGGTCCGTCCCGTCCCGTCCCGCCCGACCCCGTCCCGTCCCGCCCTCGCCCACTCGTTACGACTACTGGAATGTCACGCGGGATGCGAACGAAACCTAACACTTAGCCCCGACCGGAGCTCGAGCCCCATTGGAACGCGTCCGTATAAAATTTACAAAAATCGACCGGTACCCAAAACTTAAAGTTAAGTTAAAAATTAAACGGAATTGAAATGTAAATTAACTAGGTACAATATTTAAGTCTATGAGCTGTGGACGCGCGGTCAGTGCGTGGCCTCGCGCAGCTTGGCGGAGGGCGGCGCGTCACTCGCGTCCAGAGAGTCACCCAGCGAGTTCTCCTCGGCCGAACTCGCCTCCTCTATTTGTCTACAACAAGAACAACACTTAGTACCACACATATTTAACACAATTACATTTCGGCAGACGAGTTGTGGCCGTTATAAAGTTAGCTGGAGGATTTTTATTATTTTCTTCTCAAGTGAACATTGCGCAAAATTCAAAAAGTCTAATTCCAGGGCGGCCACGTAACGCCGTCCATGCTGTACAAACGGCAGTCTTAACGCTTGAGAACATGCTCTATCCGCCAAAGTTCCAGATGTGGAAGGATAACTATGTAGACATGCATGACTTGCTACTAATTAAACCCTGTGCAGCAATGATATATATGCACTTATGATATTTTCTCTTTCGTGCATATTAACTTAAAAACCATTCATTCTCGTGAGTGGGAGGATCTACCACTACAGTTCCTCAATGTTCCCTATGATATATTATCTCTACTTGCTATATAGACATTGTATAGTAAAAAAATTTAACCTATTTATTTTTTATTGCAGTGATTTTGTACACAAATAAAAGCAACACATACATTAGATAAAGGAATAATAAGATACTACATATACATACTATATTGTTATTAATAGTTTAAGATATCATGAGCTAATCAGAATTTTAATAAAGCATCTTGTTATGTATTTATTTATAATTACATAACAAGATGCTTTCCTTGTCCATATTCATTTATAATTTATATCATCTAAGTCAGGAGTTTGGGGTGTGAAGTTGGGGTACGGTATTGGTGGGAATCGCTAATGTAGTGAAGCTAGCATTGCCTGCAAAAAGCCAATGAAAACCATCTGCTGTGTTTTGTAGTGGAACACCAAGTTTCAAGCAGAGCCTCGACCAGTCCTAGGCTCCACGTCCTCGTCGTACACCCTGGGAACTGCTGCGACCACGCAACCGCGTGCCCACTGCCTCGAAGTCGTAGTTGAGCTGAGGAGGCAGGGCAAAGGCGAATATTCTGCGCCATAAAACAGAATACAATCACTAAGGAGAGAAGATACCCGAAACAAAACTGAGCATGACCGTAGGCTCCAAGGCGGCAGCCCCGCTAACGGTCTAAGGCATAGTGGGTTAATCACCTGCTTGCACTAAAATTTATGATTAAAGAAACAGAAACAGAGATAAACCGAACCGATACTTTACCGACGACCTTTGGCATGAAAACACGGACACGAATTGCTTTTTTGGAATGTACGCACACTTGGCAGTGAAAGTAGAATTGCTCAAGCAGAAGCAGAAATGCTCAGATACAAGTAGCAAATTCTTGGTCTAAGTGAAGTGCGAAGAAGTGGATTTGGTGAATTGAGAACGTCCAGAAGTCTGACTTTGCTCTATTCCGGCAAGGAGACGGAAGAAGAAGTGCATGAATATGGCGTAGAGCTCCTTCTTTCAGAATCAGCAAGGAAAAGTCTTCTGGACTGGAAACCGATCTCAGATCGCATTATGTGCGCTCGATTCAACTCTAGAGCCCGAAAGATCTCCATTGTACAATGCTACGCCCCAACCAATGCCGCATCAGAAGAAACCAAAGATGACTTCTACAACTCTCTCAATGCCATCAAGTCAATAACATCAAGAAACAGGATATTGTGATCGTCATGGGAGACCTGAACGCAAAGGTTAGAAGTTGTAACCTGAATCGAGAGAGATGCATGGGTATACAACAAAAACTTTAACGCAACGGGAACCAATTCAGGGTTTCTTTAAAAATATAAAATAGGAAGCAGATTCGAGTCTATATTTTTCTATTCCCAAAGTGAAATATTTTGAAAATGTTTTTTTACCCTGTGGCGCGCGCCGTGCAGAGCGCGAGTCGGAGTTGTCGGAGGGCAAGGCGGGGGTGGCGGGCATGGCAGGGGTGGCGGGTGACGCGCCCTTCGCGTCCTTCGAATCCTCCGTGCATGACGTCGTGTCGTTGTTGGCGGATTCTACTCCTAGCTTGGCTGGAATATGCGTGTTTTGTTAACATTTGCATAATAAAGGCTGTCGCGGCCCAAGTCTGGCCTTGTCGGTGCACAAGAGCGACGGTTGATTCTATTCCTATTTGTGGAGATGAAATATTTTAATGAAGGCAAACGCAACGCCTAAGAATTCGGCGGAAAAAAGTTCAGTTCAAAAGTTCTCTCTGCTTACTGTTGTGTACAGCATAAAACAAGAAAAATAATATAGCTTGTCCCAAATTTACGCAAGATTAAAATTAAACAGTAAACATAATGATTAATCTTCAGACTTTTTTTTATTGAACCACTAGCGACCCTCTTCATATAATGTATGTTTGCAAAGCACTTAAGATAATGTGAAAATTAATTAAACCCTAATGCAACCCGCATTTTCGTACTTTCAATAAGGATTTCCAATTGTTTTACACAGCAAGGATTTTTAGTAGGTACCGTAATTTTAAATCTGTGCTACTAATCTTTTCAAGTACTTATTAAAATATATTTAAATGACTATTTTTAGGTAGTTGGATGACTATTTTTACACGGAAGAAATTATAAACAAAAACCTACCTACTAATAACTACTACAATAAATATGAAACCAAATATATCGCGCTGAAATAATACATTCAACTCCAATTTTCCAATACGTGCAAACGCATCTAAATCTTCATTGCTATAGAGAGAGGTGGGTTTTTTTTTTCGAGCTTGTGGTTAATGCTGAAGAAGCATTCTGTCCCTGCTGAACAGCAAGCACTACGTGGCTGCCTGTGAGGAAAATTAAATAGAATGCATCGGCCGGGAATCGAACCCCGCCCGCGTGGCAGGCGAGCATTCTACCACTGAACCACCGAACCACCGATGCGTGTAAGGCAGGCGGGCGCGGCGGACGCATGGCGAGTGGCGAGCCGTTTCGCAGCAAGGATTTTTTGATATTGTAACAACTTCTAAAGTACTTATTAAAATGAAAAACAGTAAAAGACAGTTTTGATCTACATTAAATGGCCAACGTAACTAATATACTTATTTATATGCTGAGAGCATTTCTCTAAAACTATTCGCAGCTTCGAAATAGTGTAAAAAGCAAATTGTATCTTCGTTTAACGTTAAAAAATAATAAAGTATTTTAAAGGATAAAGATTAATACCATTATGGAAAAATATCCCTCACATTAAAAAATATATTGAAATTATTATTTTTTAGACAGAAATATGATCACTACACGTTATCCTTAAAAGATACGAATATGCTGTCGCGGACTTTTTTGTAGATCTTATTAAGAGAAATAATACTCCAGTACATTATTTTCATGTAGTACTTACCATTAAAGCAGCGCATGCGCGAAAGTGTATCAACGGGTAGGACTTTATACACATTTATCTTATTTATGTTAACTTACATAAGAATGTACAAAATATAAACCTTCCCTGAGAAATACTCGACCTAATGGTGAAAACCGCATCAAAATCCGTTGGATGGTTTAGAAGAAGAAGAGTTAGAAAGTTCAGACAGACACGAAAAGCGACTTTGTTTTATAAGATATATATAGGATATATTCTCATATTTTTATCTTAACATTACATTTGAAAGTAGATCAGATTTAAATTTTGTCTGAACTTTACTCGAGATTAATTTTACATGCACTAAAGAAAAGAGAAGCTTTCAAATTAAATATTTTCATACCAACATAACCAGTGTGTTTCTTTGAACCCCACAAGACACCACGGGGAGCCTCAGCAGTGACATGCACTTTAAGAGTAATCGAATCCTCCTTAATGTATCCCTTTTCTGGATCTAACACATCATTCCAGGACATAAAGAGAGAAAAACCTGCAATCATTCTCTTTGCTGTAAATAATTATGTTATTGGCTTTAAAAACTCTAAATTTCAAACATACATCCATAGTATGACATAAGGATAATAAAAATAAAAAACACTGGAAATATTTAAACGAAAAACTTTATAGTGATAATATAGATATTAAATTTATATACAAACCTATAGAATAAATGTTGAATCTTCTTATAGAAAGGTTCAGTTTCTGGTTTGGGAGAGATAAGTCTGAGTTCAGCCATGGCATAGCAAGACCATGAGAAGGATTCACTTTCACCATTACATTGGAGGACAAATCCTAGCGATTTTGAAGGCGTTTCTCTGGGCACCACCATTATTTCCCAAGGCAGGTTACGGACGTAACATGGAGGTGACAGCACAGAATGTTTGAGATTACTGAAGTTAGGCACTGCGAAGCGAAACGTTGCTTCCGACCTTGCTTCATCATCTTTCATCTCTGCATCTAAGCATGCCAGCTGTTTAAAAATAATTTTATAATTACAATGTTAAAATAATACACACGTAAATATATATGTATATAAATATATATTTAAGCTTCACGCTGCATTCCACATAAGTATAGAAGACTGAGGGAATGTGGTTCTAAGTCACTCCATTCCCATTAATACACTTCCACTAGAAATCTTTTCCCTGACATCTTGAGGGTATGTTGAGTGTCGTTAGATTGACAAAATGCCGCGCCTTGTCTCGTTACAAAAGTGAGGAAATGTAAATATTGAATATTTCACTTCTTTGAGTGGGAATCGAATCCGTAACCTGTCGCATTTACAGTCACAGGCTATAAAGGTGTATACATTTTAATAAACTAAGTAACTTTAAATTTTAATAAGCTTACAGCCATGTCTATTGATGAGGTTTCCTGGTTTTTCATCACATCTGTCGTAACTACTCCCTTCATTAAAACTTAAGTCCAAATTTTATCAGTTGCAGTAGCTACAATTTCAAGTGAAATAATTTTTGCCTGTATGTTATTTCATATTAAAATTTGTCATAACTGTTTCAATATTTAATTATTGACATTAATGACAATAAAGTGCACAAATATTACTAATTTTAGAGTTGCTTGTTTTTTAATAAGTTTTGTAAGCAATCAATATTTTACCTGACAGCTGATTTGAAATTAACAAATGTTATTAAATTTACCTTTTTATTGCACAAAAAAGTTGCTTGAATATGAAATCATAAAAATAATAATGAAATTAAAATATTGTATTTGTGTATTTTACTTTGTTCA
Source organism: Heliconius nattereri (assembly GCA_013403645.1). NCBI lineage: Eukaryota > Metazoa > Arthropoda > Insecta > Lepidoptera > Nymphalidae > Heliconius > Heliconius nattereri. Next base: position 532,704 of record JAAIXI010000220.1, read on the forward strand.
ACAAAATTTTAAAAACTAGAGATTAAAAAAATTACAAATATTTGTTAAAAATAAATTATCACGACTCCTATAACCTACATACATAATAATTTATACATATATATATATATATACAATAAGATATATAGAAGAAGAAGATATACAATAAGATATATGTTTATTTACATTTAAAAAAATATCCATAATAATAATTTATACATTGTATTAACTTGATTGATCTAAGGGATACAAACTTTCTTATTTTAGTCTGTATTTCTTTGTTTTATAGTGTATTGCTTATGATTTATTTAGCTCTAAGTATGAAATGCTCAGATAGTCTTACTTGATTTAAATAGATTTACAATTGGGAACAGTACTTGTTTTCAATTGAATAAAGGACAATGAATTAAATCTTGTAAGTTTCTGTAAAAATATATTATGTATATTACTACATCTATTGTTTCTTTCTCAAATAACTTTCTTTAAACAAGCTATGTAATTATAGCATATTGATTTTTTAAATTATTGTCATCATATTTTTCATCATAATTTTTAATCACATTTATTTTGATACTAATCGCAAGTTACATGGTGTTGGGTTCTGTGTGACTAACATCAAAAAATTATGTCTAATTAGCCGGCTATTTGAGTAGTACGGTTCAACTAGTTACCGATATTGACCGACCATATTTACTGGTATATATATAGCAGTATAAGTATAAATAAGGACAACAGGGTTGTATAATTGAAAATGCCACATTATAAAATTAATATCTTATATTTGTTCAATAAAAACTACATTGTGGGCCCGTGTGCCCGGCGCCCGGGTAACACGACCTTTGTATTATCTTGTTGCATATAAACTCTGCGGGCAGACTGTGTCATAAGGCAATGGAGTGTGTCGTCAAGGCATCTGGTCCGTCCCGTCCCGTCCCGCCCGACCCCGTCCCGCCCTCGCCCACTCGTTACGACTACTGGAATGTCACGCGGGATGCGAACGAAACCTAACACTGGGCCCCGACCGGAGCTCGAGCCCCGTCGGAACGCGTCCGTATATCCCTATAAAACTTACAAAAATCGACCGGTACTCAAAACTTAACGCTAAGTTAAAAATTAAACGGAATTGAAAAATAAATTAACTAGGTACAATATTTAAGTCTATGAGCTGTGGACGCGCGGTCAGTGCGTGGCCTCGCGCAGCTTCTTGGCGGAGGGCGGCGCGTCACTCGCGTCCAGAGAGTCGCCGAGCGAGTTCTCCTCGGCCGAACTCGCCTCCTCTATTTGTCTACAACAAGAACAACACTTAGTACCACACATATTTAACACAATTACAGTTCGGCAGAAAAGTTGTGGCCGCTTTAAAGCTAGCATGCTGTAGCAAAGGCGGTCTTAACGCTTGAGAACGTGCTCTACCAGCCAAAGTTGGGCCGCGACATTATATATCTAGATATGCATGGCTTGCTACTAATTAAACCCTGTGCAGCAATGATATATATGCACCTATGTTATTTTCTCTTTAATGCATATTAACTTAAAAACAATTCATTCTCCTGAGTGGGAGGATCTACCACTACAGTTCCTCAATGTTCCCTATGATATATTATCTCTACTTGCTATATAGATATTGTATAGTAAAAAAAATAAACCTATTTATTTTTTATAGTTTCAGTGATTTTGTACACAAATAAAAGCAACACATACATTAGATAAAGGAATAATAAGATACTACATATACATACTGTATTGTTATTAATAGTTTAAGATATCATGAGCTAATCAGAACTTTAATAAAGCATCTTGTTATGTATAGTCTATATTTCTTTATAATTTATATCATCTAAGTCAGGAGTACTTATACTGTAAAGCAAGTATTAAACATTTTTATTCATTGACATACTTGGGGTTAAAAAAGGGAAACATACAAAAAATTTTACGCAACAGGCAAATTTTCAGGGTTTCTTTAAAAATATGAAATAGAAAGCAGATTCGAGCCTACATTTTTCTAGTCCCAAAGTAAAATATTTTGAAAATGTGTTTGTTTTTACCTTTTGGCGCGCGGCGTGCTGAGCGCAGAGTCGGAGTTGTCGGAGGGCGAGGCGGGGGTGGCGGGCGTGGCAGGGGTGGCGGGCGACGCGCCCTTCGCGTCCAGCGAGTCCTCCGTGCACGACGTCGTGTCGTCGTTGGCGGATTCTACTCCTAGCTTGCCTGGAATGTGCGTTTTTTGTTAATATTTGTATAGGATGTTGCGGCCCAAGTCTGGCCTTGTCCGCTGGGAATAGAATCAACCGTTGCACTTGTGCCCCACAAGTGCAACGGTTGATTCTATTCCCATTCGTGGAGATGAAATATTTTAATGCGGCAAACGCCTTAAGAATTCGGTTGAAAATGAAGAACGAAATGTCTAAGACTATGTTCTCAAGTTCTCTTTGCTTACTATTGTGTACAGCATAAAACAAAAAAAATTATATAGCTTGTCCCAAATTAACGCAAGATTAAAATTAAACAGTAAACATAATGATTAATCTTTAGATTCTTATTGAATTGAATTTTATAAAAACAAATGAGTAAAAGTTTCAATTAAAAAAGAATTGTGGCCACCAAACAATTTGATAATTTTTGAATTGTCAATCTCAATTTAATCAATTTAAGTATTATAGAATATTATATAATTATTGTATATCATATATATAATTCTCAGGATATTTATATGTCAGTATTTTCATTCACATTAGTACAGTACATACAGTTATTTCAAGTACAATATTAAAATTTAAAATCACTATTGACTGTCAACTAACTTTCACAGGTAGTCTGTAGGTATGACTAACGTATTTCGTCATTGGGTAACAGGAAAAATATATTTTTTTTATGTGACCTGGTCACCAATTGATGTTTTACATATTACTTTCTAAACTGCATAATCAAAATTATGACATTATATAAGAATTAATATTATCTAAATGAACCAAATAATATTGCATTTTTTTCTGGTTACTAATTGATTTATAAATTAATTTTTGACAAAAAGAAAAATAGACTTCAAACAACGAACTAAAAAGTGAAAAACAATTTTACAAAGATTTTATGATTTTGAAGTCAATTTTGTTCAGTGTATACGAGAATTTGGCGGAAGTGGAGAACCACGATACTTAACACTAGGTTCCCTTCCCTGCTTACTATGCAATATGCCAGATACAGCATACATGTGCACAAATGTTTATAGACTGGCGGAATTCAGCGCCGAAATTATCATAATAAAAAGAAACATCAAAACTCACCATTGCCATTAGTAGGTGGTTCCAGGTTACTCTCATCGCTGGGCAGTGGGGAGCCGCCGTTCGCCGGTGTTATGTTACGCTGCTTGCCTAGAAGCTCCGGCTGTAGATCTGAGACTATGTGGTGTGTCCATAAGGCAAGCTCCACCATGTGTGGTGACCATTTTTTTCCAACACCATTTTGTTCCTGCAAATGATTTAACTATTTTATATATTTTTTTTATATTTAGGTAAATATCTATTTATACATTTATTTTAGTTCCAAGCTTCTAGCATTCTTACAAATTCAACATTTTTTAGATATATTAAATCTAAACATATATTATAAATCCAAATTTGTGTATGTAAATAATGAATATCAATATTGCACTCAAAATTCTATCAGATAAGATTTGAATAGTGTTATTATCAGAAAGTGCCAAAATGTTTGTTTCATAATAATTATAGTTCTATTCTATATAGTTTAAAAGAACAATTATTAAATACTATCAATAGAAGCCCTAGTGGCACAGCTCTTGACTATGACTCCCACTCAGGAGAATGAAATATTTTCATTACTTCACTGTTAAGACAAAACACAGCTTTGGGTTCTGCCACTCCATACATAATGTCTTGAAATATGGCCAACAAATATGGAATGGAGTATCTTATTGCTATATATGGGACATGAAGCTAAAAACTAACCTTATTTAACCTATCACAGACTGTTTTAATATGTTTTACAAAATTGAGGTATTCCTTGGCAGTGTAGTCGCTTCCTTCCATTTCTGGTATAGCTTGTATACATTCATCGGCCATGAAGGGTGCATTTTCTGGGCTGGCTGCTGCTAGAAGGGCAGAGGCTGTGGCAGTTCCTACTCCTTTCAGGTTACTGAGTGCTGTCATAGCTGATTCAATGTTAGGCAGTTTTTTAAATGCTTTCTTTGTCTCCTGCATTACCGCTCTAGGTGTGTTCACTTTTATGAGGTATGATAGCTGTGGATAAAATCTTCCTCTCTGAAATAGAATAAAATAAAATTATTAATACATAAAAAAAAATTCAGTTTAAAAAGTATCTATAATTTAAAAAAAAAATTGAATATTTTATTGACAAAAATGTATATGGTGTGTTCCATTATTGAAATAATATATAAGAATTACACTTACAGCTTGTTTCCATTTCATGAGTTGTACCAGCTCTTCATGCAACATGTGTGCATCTTTGCCCCTTGATTTGATTTTCTTTGGTAGTTCATTTTGATACCTATACAAGATGAAAAGACGTTATGAACATAAGTTATATAAAATATAATAAAATGTATTATAAATTCTTATTAATATTTGAGATATTTCGATATTTTAAATAAATTCAGCATGTGCTTTTAGTTAATTAAAAAAAACCCATTTGACCTTCAGGATACATACTTATTATATAATTGAGATATTGAGCATTTCTTTTGAATAATAAAATAAACATCAATCATTTTTTAAAGATTCGATTAAAAATCTATAGACGAAAACGACAGTTACTTGGAATGAAATGTTTCGTACTTGATGACTCATATCAATTATTTCAAAGAATTCTATAAAAAAATCGCATATTTCAGTAAATAATATATATACCTAGCTATTAAGCTTCATTACCGAAATATATAAAAGCCTATCAATGGTCTAAAAATGAGAAATACGAATATTACAAAACTGTGTAAATGGCAAGTCACCATTTTGAACGGATGTGAGTTGTATTCAACAAAGCATTGTATTATACATCTAAAAGTACCTAGAAATACAAAAAGGTTGTCCGTACACGGCCAAGGGTATTATTTAATAAAGGGACATACGCAATTAGCGAGCGAACGCTTTAAAACAAGTACATAACAAATGCATTTTTACGAGCGTAAAGGACAGCCACCATTTTATAACGCCTAAGCGCGCCGATATTTTTCCCCACACTGGCTTCAGGAAAAACGATAGTGTCAATTTGACATCGATCCCACGTGACGCAGTGATTTTAATGAGACGTCCGCGGACTAGAGATGCAGTCCGCGAGGGAGGCACCTATCAAATCAGTTTGCACGGATACACACACAATACAAGTTCATTGACACGCCACGGCCGCGTTTTCTCCTCTGTAAGACGTTCGCACTTACCAATTGTCCAATTTTATGAGCTCCTCCGGCTTCTTTGTTTTCTGTTCGGCTTTTAATTTTATCGCTTGCGGGTATAACTTTAAAACACTGTCAAATTCTTTTGAATCTGCCTCCAGAAAGAAAGTGGACGTGTCTTTCGCGGTAGCCATTGTGGACGTTCTAAATGTACAACACTCCGCTCTGCGTACCTATTTAGTTAGCTGTAGCGCCGAACTCGACGCGGCGGCAGCACCTGGCCAACTGGGCGCCCTCTCCCCACTCGCCGCCATCTTGTACAACCAACCTCGTTGTGACGTTCGATATTATTACTACTTATATTTTTACTGGTATTACAACCTTATTTTCAAATTATTTCCAATCCTATATATATATTTTAGATTAAATAATTTAGCCAAATTAAAACACTATAACGTTTTAATATTGGCATTAAAGTTATTGTACGACAAAAATATACTTACTCAGCACAACAAGGTTATATCGGACACAGCTTACGTGTGGCGTTGTACCGTAATTAGGTCTCCATCGGAGATATAGAAAACTGAAAAACTAGATTTCTCTATATCTCAAAGCACTCAAACACAAATAACAACAAATGGAAACCATTAAATAATCAGAAAAACAAGCTAGATCCACAATAATGTTAGTCACGTCGACCTCGCACTATCAATTTCCTTAAGCGTGACGCAACACACGACACCGTTCCGAAACGACTTTGGTAAACACGCATATTTTCCGTTGCAATGCAGTACTAACTGAGCTCGGAGTGGTCATGAAGTAGTAACTAGCGGTGTACATAAGGCATTTAGGTAGTACAGCGTACATATCACCGGGGTGGTACGTCACGCCAATCGGCTTTGTTGTTTTGGTAGGCCACGTGCTTGGCTCCCTCTTTTTAATTTACGTTTATTAGTTTAGATGTGGCTGTACAGCGGTGGAGCGCTAATGAATTTATATTTATCGTTTTACCTAAATACTGAAAATGTGAACGCGTCTGATGATACTCGTCGACTAAGTAGAATAGATTTACAAATATAAAATATTTTTTTTTTGATCAATATATTTTAGAATTTTTGTTGTCTATTGTTATTTGCGTTGCTATATTTTATATCTATTTCAATATTGATGTGACAAACAGATTTAAAGAGAAAATTTTTCATTTAAAAAGAAAGAGGCATTAAGTTTTTCCCAATAACACCATAGTGGAGCATTATCCACCAACCCACATTTATCATTAACGAACTGTGATAATACATTCATAAAATATATATATTTAATTGGCATCCAATAAATTTGAGAGACAGTTAAATTCGATTAAATTCCAAAAAATAGCGACTAGACAATACGTATAATGTCACATCTCTCTTTACATGAATATTGTATAATTAAGTACGTATCGCCTATCGTACTTAAGTATAAAAATAAAATTAAAATTAAATCAGCTTCACACGCTGTATCCCACCCACAGCATGGTAGTTAGAGGGAACTTAGTTTTAAGACACTCCGTACCCAACTATACGCCTAATTTTGGAGCAATTGCGTGTTGAGTGGCGGAACTCAACGCCACTCTTTGCCTTTACAGCATAGCGAAGACATGAAAATATACATTTAAATAAATATTTCATTTCCTCGGCCACAACCGGCCTGCTACTCTTATTTTATACACTTAAAAAATATTAAGAAAATTTTATTAAGACAACCCATGGAAACGTTGATCGCTAACTAAGAATACGTTTTGTGGACCCTCTGGAAAAAAAACTCCCTCACTTAAGAATTTTATCCTCAGAATGGTAGGTTCGGTATCGCCTTAAATCGGTTACAATTTATTTTTTCATGTTTTTGGGTGGCAGATTTTAAATAATACAGAATTATATAAGATTCACATTATATATTAGCAATCATTAATTTGAAACATATTTTTCGACCTTTTTTTTATCGCTAATTCATATTAGTTAAAATAAGTTGTGTTATATATGAGTTCGGGGAAATGAAATATTTCATAGTCACATTTCTTTGCTCTGGTATCAAGGCAAAGCGCGGCGTTGAGTTTCGCAACTCAACACACAATGCCCACAGAATTCAGCGGAAAGTGGAGTGTCTTAACACTAGGCTGCCTCTACCTACCCTGTTGACAAGCGGGATACAGCGTGAAACTGAAAAGAACAATGTATTATCATTATACAATGTTCACAAATACATTTTATATGAAACAAGTTATATAACATTTAAATAAATCACTTTTCTGTGGCTTCGTTATCAATTATCGTTATCACAATACAGTTGGTATATGTACGAGCGTGTTCTTATTTTGTCACAATATTTTGTTAATGATAATGCAAGTTCGTATTTAAGTATTATTAAGCAATTACTGGCGGTATATAATATCGCAGAAAATAATATGAAGTTAGTTGTGGGATAATGAAATATTTTTATTTGAATTTCTTCGCTCTGGCGTCAATGTTCCGCCACTCAACACGCAACGCCTTTAGAATTCGGCGAAAAATGAGGAACGGAGTGTCTTAACGCTAGGTTCCCTCTGCCTACTCTATTGTATGCGTGATGTGCGTGACATACAGCGTGACGCTAAAAAGAATAAAGAATATGAGGTTTTTTAATCATTTAAAAAAAAACAACATTTATTATTTTTTTTTTATTTATTAATATCTAACAAGCAAGCTTCCTGGCTGCTCGTTTCATTATTTACTTCTATTTAAGATTAATTAAAAGAAATTAAAAAAAAAAATCTTTCATCTGCACTTTGTATATCTAGATAGATAGATAATAATAGAGACAATTTCTAACTATTTTTATCCATATAGTACATTAAATTATTAAGAAAGCGAATACAATGTTGTATTGGCAGAATGTATATTTTATAAGGAACATACGTTACCATTGTCCGTTAATTTACTAAAATTAGTCGTAAGGTCCCAAAATCTTTATTTTTAGGGTTTCGCACCAAAATGATAACGAGACTCTCTAAGACACCGCTGTGGGTTCGTCTGTCTGTCCACCTCTCAATGGGCTGTATTTCATGAGCATGAGTTAAAATTATCATAGTTAATATATTTTTGTTGCCGAATTAACAACAAATACCAGAAAACAAACGAAAATAAATATTTAACGAATGTGATTTTTGGACGTTTTTATATAAACAATAATATGAAATCCTTTGTGCGTGAATCCGACCTGCACTTGTTTAGTTTTTTCATATTATACCTGCGATAAGCTTAATATTCTAACAAATTTTGAGGGGGCTTACTATAGAAATATTCTCATTGTTACAAAAAGCCAAAGATGAATACAGCCCTACTGTCTCTTATTCGGTTCCAAAACCGCCATTTCCATAGCAAGGGGTGCGCAAATGTGCATCAACGGTATACGGCAATACAAAAAGCCTAAAGTTTTAGGGCTGTCGTATAAAAAGTAAAGGGACGAACGGACGTGCCGAGGGCTTTGCGTTCGGGGTTCATTTTTTATGGAACCCATCGTGAGCCCTTGATAACGAAGTGTGCTCGCGTTGAAGAAATATAAGCCTTGTTAAGTTGAAATAGAGGCGGTTTCGGAGTAATGCGGTCGCGGCAGACTGCATGCTGTGAATTTGTTTATTCAAAAATTGCTTTAGCGTAGATTAATGTTGGCAATATGTTGAAATTACAAACTATGAAATGTATTGATGATCAAAGTGTGTTTTATATTAAAATATTTAATAAATATTAATAACTATATATATAATTTATTAACTATATAAGAATATGTAATTTATATCATATATAATTGAATTCTGTTCTAATAACAAAGGCCTAAAGTTATATACATTATGTAATAACTATTTCCGTTAATTAAACACGGATTCATCGTGTTCACTTATATATATATATATATAAGTATAATATTGTAACATAAGAGTAACGTTTAATGTTATATTATAATAACTAATAGCAACTTGTCTTCTATTATTTATATAAATTTATTAGATATTATGGTGATATGGTCTTTGCCATGGAGGGGCTTAGACCTTGAAACTAGGACCTTGAACGGATATGTAGTATAACAGATTTTTTTTTATTTTCCACGGTTAATTTTTTGTAAGGATAGTTTCATAGGCCACCCGGCCTCCCCGCATCGGCGTAGGAATCTACGCCTTGGATGAGTCTAGCTTAAACAAGCATAATGTAAATACTTCAATACTTAGATAGGACAACTTATCAAAATATATATTTTAAGTATAAGAAATAAACGTTCTAGTCTCAGCTAATTTGCATAACGATGTGTTCCGCCACTCAACACACAATTCCTCCAGAATTCGGCGGAGAGTGGGGAACGGAGTGTTTTAACACTAGGATCTCTCTACCTAGGGTAGGTAGGCGGTGTGCGGGATACAGCGTGAAGCTGGTTTTTTTTTTTTTATCTATTCAATATTGCCAGTTAACTTGCTAGTTAAGTTAAATTTATACGAAATTATATATTCCTTTAAGTATTACACGAATTACTAAATTCTCAGAATGGATGTTGCTTTATTAATATTCTCTTGACTCTTAGTAATAAAACTTTGCATTGGAATCGAAATCGTTTCTACTTTTTGCCTCAAGGTCAGTGAGTCGACTCGCTAAGTCACAGTACACTATATAATCCCAACAACTTTACAAAACGAATGAAATGCGATAAAATTGTGTTATTGTAATATAGACTTTATTGCCGTTACTTAAGAGTTAGTATTAAATCGTCACTAGCTATAAATAACAAACGGTCGTCAGCTTAGTATACTGAGAAATAAATTTTTAGATTTTTTCAATACTACTAACGCCATCTAACTTTTGTATGGAGTACTAATGGAAGCTTATAACGTGTATCACAGCGGCGGCTGGTATTATAAAAAAAAATATTTTGTAAATTTTGTAATTTTTATTTTTATACAATTTAGGAAATAAATGTATAGTTACTTTAATGTTATAATATTGTTCATTAAATAATATTTTTTTATGCAATCAATAAGTTTTTACACCTGTCCTGTACATAGTGATGTAGAAAAAGAGATCCTAGTGTTATAACATGTCTTCTCCGTTTCCGCCTGAACTCGAATTGTCGCGTTTATTTATTTTTAATTATTGCATTGAAAACAATTCATTATAAGTAAATACTAGTGTCTATTTAGAACTACATTATTTTCTACAAAACACGAAGCGCGTAAAGAAAATCTATATTGAGACATTCTGATTCTAATCTCTATTTTCCCCCAATTTTGAGTTTGAACTGGACTTGTCTTTCCAAAATTAAAGTTCACGCTTTGTTTTACTAGATAGACTGGGTGAAATCGTTTCAATTGAATAAAGTGCTATAATTTGTTATGCATAGCTATAGGTTGCGTGACGGAACTCAACGCCGCGTCTTCGTTGTCAGATCAATGGAGATAAAACTCGTCCTCTAAGAGCAATAATAATTTTTAAGTAAGCAAAATTGTTAACTTATTTAACTTTCCCTTATTCTACTGAAACAAATATTGTTAAGTAAATTTAATAAAAAAAATATTTAATAATTTTCAGTTCTACTTTCATCAATCGAGGGCCATAATATGGTTATTCGTTTAGTTAGCATATGTCTGTATGTAAGTGGCGCGTCCCATCTGGCCGTGGCAGATGGAAGTGTATTATTTGTTACCTACTACAAGCACACTACAGTTTATCGACATATCGTTGTTTCCGTTAAAACTTTTAAAGGAAAATATCGAAATGTGGTAGACCCTCCGTTCCCCACTTTCCGCTGAATTTCCGCTAATTTCAAGGTATTGCTTTTGCTTTGGTAGATAATAATTCATTCTCGCAAATGGGAATCGGACCCAAAACCGTCCATAATAAAAAAGTCCAAATAATAGTTTTAGCAATACCGCTACTACGTATAGTACGTAATTACATTTTTTAAAAGCTTTTTTCATTAATAAAAATGGCAAAGCAGACAACTAAGACCTAAAGTCGTGTTTAATTAGTTTTTTTAGACTTTCTTTGCCCTCTGCTTAACATAAACCTCCCTCATAGAGCACCAGCCATCCCGGCTTTAATTAATTTACCCAGAGCTGGACGAAATGAAAAGAAAAGAAATTTGAAATTAATATTCTATAAAGTAAAGCTTTTCTATGTTTGATTTTTTCGTAGGTTAGGTACATTTAGTACCCACTGATTACATACAAAAGAAATTCTAATTTTCCCTTAGAATATCTACTTTTATTTAAGTTCGAATACTGATTAAGTTTTTGGTTTGTTATTAAAAAGCTGCTCTTTTTATACAAGAATAATTCGGTTTCTTTAAAAAAAGAATAGTAATTCCCGGGGAAATCCCTGCGTGGGGTGCGAACCCACGACATATGGCTCCCCGTTCTCTAATTTACCTAACTTTTGGTTACCGAAACCCACGACTTTTGTAGACTGGTAACGGAAATAATTTGTATATGGACAGTTTCTCAAGTGGAAATCGAACTCCTGATCATCTTTTACACTGACATTGTAAGTAGGACCAGAGATTCAAATAAATTAATCTACTATTGGAATTCGTAGAGGTGTATACTTACTTTATTTAGAAAACGTATAAAATTTGAACGTAACGAGACTCGAACCCGCGCCTCCTGGAAACCGACCAGGCGCTCTGACCACTAAGCCACACGAGTCCAGGTACTTTTTCTCCAATAAACCTTTATTAGCATTAATAAAGAAATAAATTTTAAGATAGTTTTAATTACAATTTACATAAAATGTTATATTATAATTACATATACATAAATAATTCCAATAAGAATGCCATTGACCCGGTGTTTATCGCATGACTAGCCTACGTTTTGAGGTGGCCGAGATCAATGAAAGTTTTGCGGGAGTTTAGTGAATGAAATGACGTCATTGTATAGTACGCACGTATACTATATATACATACATATAGTGCATACATATATAAATATATATATATAATTTCAATCTTTCTTTTGGCCTGTAAGTTGTGTATACAGCGGTGGTGCTCCTGCTCGTGCTCGGACTGAATAGTCGCAATTCGGTAGCGATGTGAGTAGGACGCCGGTTTCTGATCGCTTCTTGTCTTTTCGCTCTTTCGCGCGAGTGCCTGCCAGTTTTAGACCAAATATAAATACTATGGGCCTTCTCTAACTCGTTTGTAATCGTATCGGCCATCCTTTTTCCATATTTTCCGTATTATCTATATATAATAGGTTGTCATTGATATACTCGTATATATATATAATCAGTCCAAATCCAATGTTTACATTGTGTGTATCAAGCGATGATAATTTGTTACTATATAATAGATCGCTCGTACCGGCGTGTGGTTGAAAGGTAGGTAGTTTTTTTTTTAAGTGTCACCGTATTTCCCAGCGTACAGGGCAGGCATAGGGAACGTAGTGTTAAGACACTCCGTTCCCCGTTTTCCGCAAAATTATGGAGGCATCGCCGTGTTGAGTGGCGGAACTTTGACGATTTGTCTGGAAAACAGAGCGTAGAAATGAAAATATTAAATATTTCATTTCCTCGAGTGGGAATTGAATCCATAACCTATCGCTCAATTGTTTACAGTTATACTTTGTACCTCTGCACCGACTGGCGTCTCAGTTGTCTCTGTTTTAATTTAAGTTATGTTTTTAATTGTAATTAATATTGCTATATATATTTTTGATTTTATTATACGAATTATTTGTCAATGTGATGATATTATGTTCTTACTCACAATATTACCTATAGTTCAAAATCGTTAAATCGAAATTTCCATATCAGTTTTTTTCTTGTATTGAAGAAAATTTGATTATTACTAATATTTAATGATAAAGTTAATTTCAACAAAACATATTTTTAAAACTTTGTAAGTAGTACTTTGTACATATTTCCAAAGGAAACATATTAAACAACTAGTATAAGATGCGATAAAAGTACAATAACAAAAAGAAAATGTTATATTCATCAGTTAAAATACAATGTTCTCTTATTGAAATATACTCCTGGGTAAATGACGAAACTCTATTCTTTGTTTATGGCAGTCGTGCTAATTGTGCACAATTTGACTCCACTATGTCGTAAATGTATGACAAAATAGTTAATATGTAATTTAGTCATGAAACAAGTCAAAGAAGAAAATTAAATAATAATTAAAATTCTTTTTATGAATCTAAACGACATTACAATTAATCTTATTTAATTTAATGTACTAGAAGGTACTCCAAAAGTCATTAAATATTTGGTACATATTGGTATTAAACTGGTCTGCGCGAGAATCGAATTTGTGACCACTGAAAGCACCAAATTGGAATAAAAATCTATATGTGTACGTACTAATAATTCTTTAGGTATATTGTTCTATCACGTAGGTACATATTAAAACTTTACCTTGCATTTTCAGTATTTGTACGAAAACGTAATTTTAAAATATTTTCCAATTGTTCTGTGAAAATGTGTTGTTATTCTTTATTTTATATAAAAAAAAATATTCAATGTTATTTTTTCAATAACAGCATTTCGTTTTCTGGGTTACTACAAGTGCCAAGCACAAACAACTTCCGAGTATGAAATTTGAACTTGCAGGCAGAATTAATTTACAGTTTTGGTTATGAATATAATTTATTTTTGAACACGGCATATTCGCTGTTCAACATTTTTTTTGCTTCACGCTGTATCCCGCACACAGTAGGCAGAGGGAATACTAGTGTTAAGACACTCTGTTCACCATTTTCCGCTGCTCAATTCGGAATGGAACCCACAACCTATCACGTCCCATGCTTGTTCTTCTGCACCACGACTGACCTCACTCAACTAATAGTGATTTTTTAACATGTCCAGTTTAAAAATACTAGTGAAGTTCGTGACATGTTTCACTTCACTCGTGGAACTGGTGTCATTATAATAGCACTGTTTTGCATTTTTGTCAGTTTATTAAAAAAAAAAACTTATTGCACAATAAAAGGTAAGATAATTTTTTATTTAAATTTTAATTCAAATAACAGATATGATAAAAATCTGTTCTATCAAAATAATTTTATGAACTTAAGCGATTAAGGTTATAATAATATTTAAGAAATACATATAAAATGTGAATAAGTTTTTACAATAAGTTCACATTTAAATATGTAACAGCAAAATTACGGTGCCGGTGTACGGAGTTCATAGTTCGATTTCCACTCGAGAAAATTAAATATTTAATATTTTCATTTGTACGCTCTTGTGGGGAGGCAGAGTGCTGCGTTGAGTTTTGCCGCTCAGCATGTAATGCCTGCAGAATTCGGCGTAGAGTAGGGAGCAGAGTGTCTTAACACTAAGCTCCATGCTGCAGTGTAAAGCTGAAAAAAAAAAACTATATATCAAAAGTTTAGCGGTTTTAGCTTCGTTTACAATCGAGCGGAAAATATTAATTTCAACGTTTCATTAACAGTTGAACTAATTTAACTACTACTTTAGTAGAGCTGCGATGTAGAGGACAACGTAATAAACTTTTAAATTGCATTTTATTGAATTCGCAAGAACTATTTAATGAACGTTGTACAAAAATTGTGGGTGCGATTCTATATTTTAGTATCTTTTTCATATAGTTTAAAGAAATATGTCTAATAGTAGATCTCTATGTTACTTTTTTTATTTCTTTGATGCCTAGTTACCTTAAGCAAGCCTTAAAATTTATATAATCTTTTGTTTTTTTATATATATTTTTTATTACAGATATTTTAAATATTAAATAACTGTTGTCAGACTAATGTTACTCAAATAATTATAAAAAAATATATATTTATGATTACCGTACTTCACTGTTTAAATACAAAGTCCAAGTAAATGTTCGTAATATACCTACTAGCATGATGATGTAAATATTTCCTGGTTAATAAAAACAAAAAATAAAAATACAAGTAATGAAATAAGTTATTTGCTTTCCCATTATTGTTATGAAAGTAGAAATTTGTTGGACAAATTGTATATTTCAGGTTTCTTATATATGAACTATTGTGTGATTTCGAAATTGATTACTTGTTCTGATTACTGTTTTTAAAGATGTTAGTTTAGAGAAATTATTAAATGTTTAATGGAAATAATAATAAATGTACTTTAATTGAAATAAATGAAGCAGAAGTGATAAAAAATAAAAGTATTACAAGGAGAAAAATATCTAAACTATACGATCATACGCGATACTTTTTATTATTTTTTTTTATTATATATTTTAATTGCAATAGTTGCCATATAAAAAAATATATAGATATACCTCACTATTTTTTACACAATTGAGATATAATATACATTCATTTTCTACCCTACGTATTTCACAATATATAAGTTACTATTATAATAATATTTATAATGTAAATCTAGTAAAAATGACAAAAGCTATATAGCTGTAGCGTTATTAAGATACTTGGCGTCTGGCTGCATTCCAAACTGTTTAGGGTTCAAGATACTTTGAGCGAGCCAAATTTCCATGTAGAAAAGCAGACACATATTTTGTGTCTCATAGAAAATATATTATTTATTTTTATATTATTTTATGTATAAATGTGATAGTTGCCCACTCCGCCGGATTTTGGAGGCATTGTGTGTTGAGTGGCGGAACTCAACGCCACGTTTTTGCCTCGACGCTCCAGAATTTGGTGGAAAATGGGGAACAGACTATCTTAACACAGACTCCATCTGCCTACCATGGGCGTAGCAATAGGGAAGGGCTGGATAGTCGATGCCCCAAATTTCTTTCATAGTCTTTTTCCAAGCCCAGAAATTTTACTAACGAATATATCTGTTCAACTAAAAGTCCAGGCCCTATGCTGCTTACCCTGTTGTTTCCAGGATACAGCATGCACCTGTGTATACGTAACTTACTTCCCTAAAAGCTATTAATGGTATACTTCAATAGATATTTGTAATATTTATTCATTCATTTATCATGTTTGTTGATTTAAGCTAAGTGACGCTTTACATATATGAAGTATCTATGTAGTGGTTAGTGGTAGGCACTAGTGTAAAAGATTTAGTGGCAAGGTACTCGCGGCTCTACGATTTGTCTACGTACCTAAAACGTGTAATTTTATATTTAGACATGTATTCAAATAGTATAATTGCAATTTTTCTCTCTCTCCTTTTTCTCCATTCTTTCTGGGTACTTCGCTAGGGAGTGTCTGTATATAATGTAATAAGTATATACAGAATAATTCTCTAGTGAATATAATAGTGCTTTAGTGAAAAGTAATTTCATTTTTCACTTATAATTTTAACATTTAATAAATAATTTTTGCTAACTTAATTTTAATGTTATGTAACGCCTAACAAACTGCATTAATTTACCCGGGAACCTAGTGAAAAGACACTCCTTTCCCATTTAAATAAAAACTTGTTTTGACTTCTTTAATTTGGACTTTGATATATCAGTCATTATTATTATCTGATTAATGCCTATTACTCGATACTCTTTCGTTTTAAATTAAATAATGATTTACAATTATAAAATAATATACCTCTAAATAAGCCATATATGTACATATCTAATACGTAGACGTTTATTGTTTTTATCAGACATTTGAACTTTGTTACCAATGGGCCAACGTAGTTCAATGTATGTATTCAAAGTCCAATACTAAATGCGTTTAATATAGGTATTAACTATTATATAATAATTTAAATAAAGTACGGTCAACGAGTTGTGGCCTCTTTGATGTTAGCTGTATCATACTGCCTGTATGTTCTGCCCCCCCAGTGAACAATTTGCAAAAGTTCAGATAAATTACCTTTAGAGTGGCCACAATTTGTTGACCGTACTGCATTAAAATTATTATACAATACCCATATTGAACGTATTTAATATTGGACTTTGATATCGATTGTACTCGCACGCTAATATCGCCGAAGGAGTTATTCTCCAAAGGTTTTATTAGATTTAATAATAACACTTATATGTTAATAGGTTGTTATTCTTTGATGAGTGCTTCACGCTTTATAATATTCAATGTTAAATATTTACTGCTGAAATTGAGATAATGCTTTTGTCTCAGTTCCTTTGTCCATAATGACCTCCAAGTGGTACATAGATGATATTTTCTCTCAAAAATGATGTATAATACAAGTAAATATTATGTATGTATGTTGTTTGTTCCATTAAAAGTCAGAAATAATAATAACTAACACTCTGGGGTTTTCATTGTCTGCTTATACGAAGCATTTTGTCGTCGGTTTATAGTAATCAAGTATCTACGTATAGGTTACATTTTTATACCTATTATTTATTTTAAATTTCACGCTGTATCCCGCAACTTGGTAGGGAAGGCAGAGGCAGGCTGGGAACCTAGTGTTAAGACACACCGATTAAGACACTTCTGTTCCCCGTTTTGCCTCGTTACCAAAAAGCGAGGAAATGAAAATATTAAACATTTCATTTCCTCGAATGGGAATCGAACTCAGAACCTGTCACATTTCTAGTCCTGAATCTACTTACTGTATTAAGCATAGGAAAGTGTAAAAACAAAATATTTTCAAATACTTTACATCGAGGTAATGTTATGACGTCAACACATTCAAATTACGTCACTCCGCTTCATTTTCCACGTAAAACTATTGTTAAGAAATTCAATATAAGACGACATTCTGCTTGGCCTAAATAAGACGCTCATTGACATGAAAAAAGAGCACTTCAACATAATTTTCATTTAATTTCAGGTTTTTCAAATATCCCCCCTTTTTTGCTTGTAGTGGCTCAACTTTTTCAATTAATTTTAGCCAGGCTTTATTAATTAAATAAATGAGTAAATATTATTATTCGATTTTTACTATTACATGGTAACACAATAATTATATTTTTCGGAATTTTCGTTTAATTTAAACGAAAAGTTCTCAGTTCTTGCCAAATTTTCTTACACGGGAAATACCCTAAGGTAGGTTATGAGACGAATAAAATTAACTTATTTAACGTTTTTGTATGAAATAAACTATAAATATAAGTTTGTAATGATTTTTCTCTATAAACTACTCGTAAATTTTAACTTTTTGGATTTTTTCCCTCTATTTGTGTTGTAAGTTCTCACTTCGGGGCAAATTTTTACAACCGGAAGTTGCTCTATTCATTTTGATTACGCCGTTCACGCAAAAACGATGCATAAATGCATTGATTTGCTTCAAGAGATTGTAGATCTGGAAATTTAGTATTAAGTTCAACACGCCATCTTGAGATTCATGTCAAGATCACTTATCAGAGGGACAGACTGATAACAAAGTAATCCTGTAAGGTACGGTCCCCTAAAAACGACTTTAAATACATACATATATGTCTAAATAATATGCAATAGGAGGTCATTGTGTTATCGATTAACCAGCCTTGACTTCCATCAATAGAAGCTAACTGATATACTCGTACTATGTAGGTCCATATAGGTAATTTACCAGTCACGTAAACTAGGTATAATATTTTCTGCTTTAAGAACTCAGAAGTCAGAAATCATAATATGTAAAATAAACTAGCCTTAAAATTATGTTTTTTTTGCTCTTTTATTTGGGAATTGCATATTGATATTGATTGTGACGATTTCGTATCGCACTTCGGCCGTATATGACGAGTGAGCGATGAGAGAACGGTGAAAATTAACACTAAATATCTACGTGTATCAAATGCGAGTAATATATAAAAAAGTATATATTTTTACACTTTTTATATATATTGGTTTTATAGTAAAGTGCTAAAGAGACAAGATGCCTGTGCTACGCAACGCTGACCACCCCGCTTCCAAGGCCACTGACTCGGTGGCTGCGCGGTACGGGGTCGCCGTCCTCGGCTCCTGGGCGGCGGAGTCAGGTAAAGATTATTATAAGTATTTATAGAAATATAGATTTTATCATATTATTATTTTTTTATTCGATGAGAACCCTATCAAAATTAGTGAATAGTTTCGAACTTACACACAAAATATTAAAAATCAACAGACAGTAGAAAAACTTTTTTTTTAAAATATTTTTCTTGTTTTATTTCAATATTAAAGATAATTTTCTTATATAGTTACACAGTTACTTAGTATACTCTTATATAGTTAGTATAGATAAAGATAATATTTTTTTTAGAATATATATTTTTATGTATATGTGTCCATTGTCAAAATAGATACCTACTACCATTCAATAACAAAACTAATTGTATAACATTAAGCGCGCTAAAAATTAATTTCAACAAAAGAAAATTTATATATAAGATAATAAATATATGTTATTTGCAAAATCATATTAACTTGATTGATTGATTATTATGAAATTGGGGTCTTAATGGGCAAAATTACATATTAATTTTGCCCATTTCCTAATGGGCTAGGAGTTTCTCATCATAGTTTCTTATCTTTATTATGCAATTTAAACACCTCAAGCCGTTGTGTTTATAAAACGCCTTCTCGGTTCACCGGGCAATAAGAAACTTTATTTTTTTTATCACCAGTAATCCGACAGTGTTAACTGTTAACAGTTTTAAGAAGATTTATTTCTTTATTTTTTTAAGGTATTGTGTTTTGAGTGGCGGATCTCAAGGCGGCGCTTTGAAAACACTATATAAACTATTAAATATGACAACGCGAATCTGAGTTCTGCTATCCAAGTCCAGCTCCAAAATTAAATGGGAAGTAGAGATCTGAGTGTTTTAACACTAATTTCCCTCTGCCTACTCTGCTAAACGGCAGACTACAGCGTGAAACGATTTTATTTCTCAATATAAATTACTAATATAATATGTATTTGTTTTTTATTATTGTTCCTTTATTTATTTTCAGCTACATATCCATTCGATTTAACAAAAACAAGATTGCAAATACAGTCGGAAGTGGCCGCCGCTAAACATGGATACAAGGTAAATATAAGCTTTATTAATAGGTATTAAAAGTGTCGTCTTTACTTTTCTTAAAAGTTTTCGGAATAAGAAAGAATATTTGAATAAATGTGCCTTCAATATTGAATTTATTATGATATGCTTTTAAATACAAGAGGCCAAATTTGGCGGAAAGTGAGGAACAGAGTGTCTTAACATTACGTTTACGTTCCCTCGATCTATTCTACAATCTGCGGGATACAGCGTGAATTCGAAATAAAAATAAATACATATTGTAATATAATCATTACAGATGGAAAATCACGGGATGATAAAAACAGCTGTTGGCATAGCGAAGCAGGAAGGTGTGCTAAAGCTGTGGAGCGGACTGATGCCAATGTTCCAACGTCACGCTATATACTCCGGCTGCCGTCTCATATTCTACGAACACTTCCGCAATGCATTGAAAGACAGCCATGGAAAAGTCTCTTTGGGAGCTGCTTCTGTAGGTGAGTGGCATTTCTTTTGTTATATAATAATATGTAGATAATGTTATTTTTCAGGATCACGCTGTATGCCGTATGCTATATGTAGCAGGGTGGGCAGAGGAACCTGGGAACGCCGCGTTTTCCTTGTATACAATTCTCTCGAGTAGAGACAGTACCCAAAATATCATATGATTTATTCTAACAAAACATACGATTATTTACTTTCTTTTGTGCAAATATTACTATAACCCTACATAAAATCATAAATTAGAACATAAAGAAAGAAAATATTATTAAACAAGGCAAAATTATAAGTAGAATATCTTTAAAATAAATAATAAACTACAGATAACGGGCGATTGTTTACGTTATCAGCCGAGCTAAGATAAAACACTGAGTCATTGAACTTTGATACCCAAATTTATAATTTATAAACGATTTTTATTTAATGTTGTCAAGTACCTAAAAAAATAAAGTAAAAGTTAATAAAGAAACGATCTTATTCTATTGTTTTTTTTTGCTTCACACTGTATCACGCATGTAAAAAAAAAGAGTACGCAGAAGAAGCCTAGTGCTAAGACACTTCGCTCCCCATTTCCCGCCGAATTCTGGAAGCATTGCGTGTTGAGTGGCAGAGCTCAACGCCGCGCTTTGCCTCGACACCAGAGCGAAGAAATGGAAATATAAACGTAAATAAATATTTCACTTCCTCGAGTGGGGATCGAATCCACAGCCGTCGCGTTAGTCACACCCTTGTGCCAGTACGGTCTCTATTTAAAGCTCGTTAGCGTGATCAATTGAATAGGCGCTCTATTTGCAGGCACTTGCTATCAATGACGGGTTTGTGCTTTATTAAAGTTCATTGCCGTGATGTTATGAAACGCATTTTGCAAGTTCATAATCCAGTAATATAAGTACGAATACCATATCCATGATATTTACGAAATGTCCCATGAACTTCAGTAGTGTATAGACACTACTGAAGTTAGTAAAGACACTACAATTAGTGTCTTTATTATATCAAATGTCTTATTATAACTGTAATATAATTATATTATTATTATATTTGTGTGTGGATCAGTTCGGAAAATTGTTCTATGTAATTATATTACTATTAAATTGTAAAAAAAATTACATATTTGACAGTTTATAATATCTGAGCATAAAAAGTACCAGTAAAGTTTCACTTAAAACCGTTTGGTAGTTATTGTGTTATAGGGTAATCATCCATCCTCCCAAACTTTCATTATATTATTTATATTTCATTATATTAGGAAAAGATAGTAAGATTAATTATTTTTATTTTATAATCTAAAGTAGGTAAAATTTAACAGGCGGTCTCGCAGCTGGCTCGTTGGCGCAGCTAATCGCGTCACCCACTGACCTAGTTAAGGTGCAGATGCAGACGGAAGGGCGAAGGATCATTCAAGGCAAGCTTCCGCGGTTCGCTAACTGCAGGCAAGCGTATGCGATGTTATATGCTGAGTCTGGCATTTTAGGGTTTTGGAGAGGTGAGGAATTATTTAAAATTTACATAGGATAGACTTTAAGCGACGTTTTTTTGGATTCAAGCTATATCTGATGCAGGGTAGGCAGAGGGAACCTAGTGTTAGAACACTTCTTTCCCAATTCTAAAATTTTAACGACTTTTCACAATTAAAATTTAATGATACTTGTTACTTGTACATATAAATTGTCTTGTTTTTGATTCAAATCTCATTGTATATCTATATGTATATAGAAAAATCGTGAAAGTACCATTAAGTTTCAAAACTCTACCTTAAGCTACATTAAAAAAATATATATAACAAAATACATTACAATTTTTCACAGGTGCCGTACCTAATGTGCAACGAGCAGCACTAGTCAATATGGGAGATTTGGCAGCTTACGATTACACCAAACAGTTCCTGATGCGAGAGTTCCACATGGCGGACACGGCGTTGGTCCACGCTCTCGCTGCCTTTACCGCGGGGTTCGTCGCCGCGGTTATGGGTACACCGGCGGATGTACTTAAAACTCGACTTATGAACCAACCCGTGGGACCAGATGGAAGGTAGTTATAAATATTACTTGCTGCATGTAACAGGCCGTAGGTAGAAGCCGTAGGTAGAAGCGATGCTTTGCCTTGATACCAGAGCGAAGAAAAGAAAATATAAAATATTTTATTTCTACTAAATAAATCCCACAAACTGTCGCGTTTCCAGTTACACACTTCAAGTGCCTTTACGCCACGAATAGCCCCTTTTTGTAATAGTTTTGATGAATAATTTTTATAGATGGTTTTTATTAAGCTTGATAAAAATTGTTACAACAAAGTAACTTAGTAAGTTTTACCTATAGGTTATTCATTTAGGATCGAGACAAAATGTAAAGACAAAGAAAGACAAAGGTTCTCAAACATTTGATTATAGAAATAAGCTTGTGCTCGAACATAAAAAGGCAGGTAGCGACATCTCTTAGAGCGTTGCGTATTCATCTAATATACTCGTATTTCAACAGCTATGTTCGTCACTCGCGTACGTTCTAAGTATCGAACTTGTGAAACTTTCGTAATTCGTATCTCTAGGCTAATGTCAGTGTAGTATTTGATCCACTGACCTATATTTTGGCAATCAATAACACTGTACTTGTTATTTATGTACATAAAACACTTTATTATCTTTCTTTATTAGGTAGAACTATAGAAACACACTAAATAAGTATAATCTAGTTAAATATTATGTTTTTTAGCCACACGCTGTATATTGCATACAGCTTGGTAGGCAGAGGTATGGGTAACTGGGAACCTAGAGTTACGACACTCCGTTCCCATTAAGATATTTTCGTTCCCCATTTTTCACCGAATTCTGGAGCCATTGCGCGTGGACCGAGCTACCATAGCCAGGAAATGACAATATTAAATGTTCCATTTCCTCAAACGGGAACCGAGCACAACCTCCAATATATGTTATATGAATAGTTAAAAATGACTTTCCGTTGTTATTATACTGGCTATAAATAGGTATAAAAAGGCTATAAAAAGAAATGTATGTATCTAGAGTGTAGGTTGATGACGAGTAGCAAATTTATGAAAATTGGCAAATTTCAGCGTTTCAGTAAATCACTAATCTATTCTAGCTTCACGCTGTATCCCTAGCGGGCTAATCTCAGAGAGGTCGTAGCGCCAAATAAATATCTCTTTCGCCTCGCCACTATCATCCACCTCTTCATAAATGTCCTCCGGAGGATCCTCATGTTCTTTTTTTACGTGACCTTCCTCCAGTATCTATGATACTGTGTTTTCGAACTAAGTCAATAAACCGTTTAGTAAATGTTTACAGTGAATTGTTTTGACGGCACTCGAATCGTATATACTGTTATACATATAGGTATTAAGTAGGTTGGTGCGTTCAAAGTACGGTCGAGGTCAAACATCGGGGTCAAAGTCGAATCCGCGCACGCTCAATGTAAATACTTTCGCTTTCAAATATCCAAAATTCTATTTAAATATAATGCCATCGATCTTATAAAACAATAAGTTACAATATTAATTTCCTGTAGCTTAATTGTAGGTATTGTTAGAATATATCTGAGTATAGGTAGGGTAATTAGGTAAGGTATTTGTCGAGAGAACCTGGGAATTCCGAATCTCCTGAAGACATTGTGTGTTGAGTGGCGGAATTCAACGCCGCGCTTTGCGTTGTTACCAGAGCGAGAAAATGAAAATATTAAATATTTCGTGTCCACGAGTGGGAATCGAACTCACAACCTGTGGCGTTTAGTCGCACGCTTTGTGCACATGCGCCACGACTGGCCCGTGAAATTTCTACCTCGTTATGCCTATTCAGGCTAAATATTCCTTGTTTTTAATATTATTCAATTCAATTCGTATATGGAAAACGTTCGTTACACCTGGTTCCCCTAGTGGGTATCGAACTCGCAACCATCGCTTCCACAGTCCGACACTGTACCGCTGCACCACGATGGCCTATTTCATTTAAAGAATTTCGAATCCTAAACTAAATTATACCTTTTTATTTCCAGAGGAACGCTGTACCGCGGCATGATCGACTGTCTCCAGCAATCAGTGAAGAATGAAGGCATATTTTCTTTATACAAAGGATTTCTTCCTCTATGGATGCGACTTGGGCCGTGGGCTTTGATCAACTGGGTTGCCTTCGAGAACATCATGTTAGCTATAGGGGGTCATACGTTTTAATGAAAACAGAATATATTCTTATAAGTGATATAGACAATAAATGTGTGAACATTAGATTATATGCAATAGAGGTTTGTAATTGAATCAAATCGTGATGCTGCAAGTTTGCAGGAATAGGATTTCCACTCGATTCAATATTTTAATTTATTCTGGGCTATTCTGCACACATCACGCGCTATCCTACAAGTTTTAAGGAGGCATAGGTTCCCTCTACCTACCCTGCTATATGTGGAATAGCGCTTATAGTTGAAAAAAAATAACAATGTTACCCAAGTCAATTGCATATATCATTAATATAATTATTGCAATATAATTTAATCTCTTATATAAGTTTTATAAAAAAGTATATAGGTATTATTCATTACTTATATTTATTATTGCTTAAGTAGGGTTGCTTACTTAATTTTAATATTTAACTTATGTTTAGTTGTTACAGCAAAATATATACACATTTTGCTAGTTTACACAAAACGTAAAACTGCCAATGAGGTTCATAACACCAAATAAAAAAAATATTAATGTTTATTAATGTGGTTCGAAGAGATAGACACATAGTTATATATAGATAAAAACATAGTTTAAAAAGGTATGTAAGTCATGCAATGTGCAATATATTATTTTCAAATTAGTTAAAAAAAACTAAGTATGAATAGAATGAAAAATTATTTATTTTACTGCTTATTTATCAATGAAACATTATAATCATTTAAAAATTTTAAACTCTTAACTCAGAATGAGCGATGTCACAACGCCGGACGGAAAGTGTCTTAATACTCCATTTTACATTCCTTATATTTCTCATCTTTTCCATACTAAAAAAACTTAGAAAACTAACAGATCATAGACAAGTGATGAATGCTGATGTTAAATAAATATATTTAATGTTAAGAAATAATATATATGTGATACTTGCTATAATACTTTACTGGTGTATAAGAAAAGATTACAATAGGCTATTCAGTACGATTTCTTTGAATTTATTTGAAACGTCATCTAAAGAGTATTTATATAGCACAAACTGACTGTGATAAAGTTAATATTTATTACAAATATATTCTTAATTTTTCTTAAAACAAAATAAAGTTAGTTGCACAGACCATACAATACAATATAGTATACATATTTCAATAAAACAATTTATAACATTTGAGGTTATTTATTGTTCAATAAAAAATGTAACCATTGTTATTCTAATGTGATTATCTTTATTTAATAAAAATATTTGTGGTATTATAGGGAAAGGCAAATAGCTGCTAATAAAATTATATATTTCTTAGCAAATATGTTATTTCATTTACAATCATGTTTAATATACAAAAGAGCTAACTTATGTTAAATTTGTTACTTAAGTATACAAGTTTATAATTTTTGATATTGTTGGAACTATTCCAATGTAACTAGAAAATATATTTTAATGCAAGAACAACTTAGAAATTATTATAAAAGGTAATAGTGTCATCTGTCACAGAGTCAATAAAACTTCAGTTTACTTTACGGTTTTATAAAAAGATCTGCACTGGAAGTGATTGCTGTATTTAATCATGTTATATGTAATTACAAATATATTAAACATAAAATGTTGTTTACAATACTTAGTGTTCATATAATTTTAAGTATATTCCTTATATATAGTATATTCCTACGCTACTTAATGTGTTGGCTGCTAAAATTATAAAAAAATGTGATGCTATTTGTAGTTTTGTAGAAATATTAAATATTTATTGTTGAACAACATATACTTTTATTTTTATCTCGACTAATTCATTCTTTAGTTTTCGCTTAAAATTCAAAGAAATCCCATTAATATTTTATTTTATTAATTTTATTTTTCCCATACGAGGACATGAAATATTTATTATTTATTTTAGGCGCTCTAATAACGAGGCAAACCGCCTCCTGAATTCGGTGGAAAGTTGGGAACTCAAGTGTTTTAACACTAAGTTTCCAAGTTTCCTCTGCCCATCTAACTAGAAGCTAAAAAAATATTTATCATTGAATATTAAGCCCTTAACATTCTAATAACCATTGACGGGAGGTTACACACCTAATAAATAGGCAAGAAAAACAAACAGAAATACAATATTAAATTTATTAGTAAAAAATATTATACATCTTCCACAATATTGGAGAACCATAACTTATCTATTTAAATATTTGATTATTATAGATTAGCACTTTCTTATTACATGCCATGTAACGCTCACAGTCCACCGGCGACCTCACATGTGCGTTCCTATATCGCGATACCAAACTTACACTATATAATGCACACAGCTAAATGCTTCGCTTGATGGGAATCCTCATACAAATTATATATTTTCCGTTGGAAACATTCACTTCCTACTAATGAATTACGATTTACGATTTTTTTTTAAATTTTTAAATTACGTCACCATTAAAATTACGATTCGATAAATATAGCAAAATTTCGGATACATTACGATAACAAAAATAAATATCTACACATTGGATTAACGAGCACTCAAAGTTATTAATTTGAAATTCTTGACTATATATTGTTAAACGCTAACTAAGTACACCGGCACAGGGGTGCCACGCGACGATGCGATACCATTTTTATTTAATTTATAATCGAATTAGCATCCGTAGTAAGCAACTACGTCGTCTTAAGACATTTATATTTTTATATTAAACGTACGGGGCCATCCATAAATTACGTCACACTAATGTACCCCACGTTGGTCACGTTTGTGTGCTCCGCCTACTTGCTGATTGGCTATTAGTTTTGTTCACACAAATTTATTGTTTCGATACTTATTATATTTTGAAATGTGATGTCATACTTCGAGGACCCCATACCTTCCCAATAACATGTGACACAATTTCTGCATGGCCCCATCGCAACTCTTCACGCATCATTGTAAAACACTAAAACCGGTAACGAATTCCATTCAAAACAACACACCAAAAGCCTTCATCAAGCACGTTACAATAATATTCGCGGATATCCAAATATTGATCTAAAAACATCACTGTACATACCTATCTATCATAATATATCGTCGATATAAAACGAATATAAAACATATTATATGTGTATTCGTTTGTGCGCAACACAAAATGGCTTACGTCTAGAGGAGCTAAGCTGTACGTGTATGGGATGCTATATTCATAATATGGGATACGATACGATCTTACAATATGACTACTGAAGGTACCAGACTGGGATGTTACGGATGTTCTGTAAATGTTTTTTTTTAGTTTAGGTAGGTAGAAAGAAGATAGTGTTAAGACACTCAGATCTCTACTATCCACCGAATTCTAGAGGCATTGCGTGTTTAGTGGCGTAAATCGATGCCGCACCTCGTTAGCAGAGTGAGGAAATGAAAATATTAAATATATCATTTCCTCTAGTGGCAATTGAACTCATAACCTGTCGCATTTACAGTCACGCACGCACAAGAAAAAAATGTTTGGATTATCCGTTAGTTTTGTATAAATACGGTTACGGATATTAGATTTTTGATGAATATAATGTAAACACGTTCCGTAAAACAATCATGTAGGGGAATGTATCGCAAAAACATTTTTTGTTCTTTTGATATTACTTTCAACTTCTTTTTTTATTAAGTAAAAAAAATCTGTTATAACAAATCTCATTTACATTACGCATTTACATTTATATTTATACTATATATATATATATATATAGTTGGGCTACGGATCTCCATAACATCCCTGGTACCAGATTATATATTTTGTATACTGATTATGTTGTAATAAAACCAAACGAACTTAAAACTACCACTAAACTAAACAAATAAATGGTAAATATTAAAAAAATGAGCATCATACGCTAATAGGGGATAAATAATGATCATACTTTAAAAAAATCACATCAATTTGAAAATGTATATATTAATTATAAGGGAGCTTCAGCGACATGATAACTGATTTGTTCCCGTTTCGTATTTTTATTACTAAGCATATATAAAAAAAATCTAAAATAACATTCTGGCACTTAAAATCGGACGAAATACACGATCATCCGGCTAGTTGTTACGATAATATTGAGAAAATAAATTCGTCACAATCATGGCAGTGGCGGATCCAGTCATCGACAAAAGGTTATGTTGGCGTCAAAGAGTAATATAATACCTGCGATGTACTTACTACCTACACGGTATATAATAAGATAATAATGACATAATAAATGAAAATAATGACATATCAATGAAAATAATGACATATTGTGTTGTTAATGAATCTTAAATTTAAGAGGCCTTGTTTTGATGTGTCTATATCTATATATAATGAAACCGATCCGGATCCGCCATACAATCATGGTATACGTTGAGAGAGTACCGAGGCAACTTTTGTACTGGCAATCGATTCGACGCGACGAACGTGCTAAGGCGTGTATAGCGCGTTCACTTAACCGTAATATCAAAATAGCGGGACAAAAAGCACCATAACACTTCAAACGTTGCGTAAAAAATAGATTCTAACTTCCGACGGCACCTCTGTTGGGTAATGAGTAAATTGTTGGGTTACACAACTCAGTGGCGGTTTTTACGTTTCAATTACTTTTCCCCGCGTTTCAAATAGATTGTTTTTTAAATTCTTCACCCCATTTGATATATTACTAGCCCATATATATACTTTTTTATTTAAGATCTTGCAGATCTAAACTATCATCGTCTAGGAACAAGTTGCGAACTTCAAATTCGACTAGTTAAAATATATACATTGCAATTACACACAGACAGACAGCTACGAGTAACAACTATGTAGGTATAACATTTTATAATGTACTTACATGTATATTGAATATGAAGTTAGGAACTTTTCATAGTCAAAGACAGTAAATATTTGAATTCAGTACCACCACTGAGCTTGTCGATGACAATACTACGAGCGGGTGACAAAGGGACCAAAAGGACCAAAGTACTTGAGTTTGAGCCTGAGATACGCTTTCTAAAACAGATTAGGTATTAGTTATAATACTTAGGTCTTTTGTACAGACTGCCCTAAATTGCTGGAAATTAAAAGGGCAGAGGTCCTTTGTACCGTTCCACATTACCCACAGTAAATGAGGGGTTATAACTCCTGGTGATAGCTGTTGAACAAGTAGGTCCATTGTACCGTCTCATCACCCGTAGTACTTAGGGAGTTATAATGGGTAGTTCGGGGGCCGTACGCCGTGGTGGGGGCTAGCGGGGAGGCGGGCGCGGGGCGGCGGCCGGCGGGCACTATGAGTGGTAGGCGGTGACGTACGAGGCGGGGAACAGGCCGCGTCGGTGAGCTATCTCTCCCTGAAACAAATTCATTATAATATATATTATTTTCCGATTAAACGACAACAAGGCAAAATGTGGTGAGAAATGGGGTGTTTTAACATTAGGTTCCCTCTACTTCCTGATTATGCACGAATTTGTCTTCTTTCTATTTACTTATCCGATTTACATTGTGTTTTTGTAGATTTAATTTTCGAAAGACTGGCAGAGAAAACTATTTACAGAGGCAAAATATCCTTAACTATATTCACAAAATTCACTCCACCTAAGCACTTTGCATTTTAAAAACAAGCAAATCAATTTGAAACATGTATAAGCTATCTCTGGGAAATAAGCTATTAATTTAAAGTATTTATTATTGTTACAATTTGTTTATAATTTATAATAATAATATAAGATTTATATGAACACACCTGCCACCAGTGCTGGTCGGTGCGGTCAGTGACCGTGATGACGTCACCGCGCCTGAACTCTAGTTCGCCAGCCTCTTGCGGAGTGAAGTCGTACAAAGCTTGCACCAGCATCTGAAGAAAATATTATACATTTAGGTGGATGACATATGTATTAGAATTGTATTTTTTTCAATTCAAATTCACGCTGCATTCCGCATATGACAGGGTAGGTAGAAGGAACCTATCGTTAAGACACTCCGTCCATCACTTCCTACCAATTTTTTTCTTATTACAAGAGTGAAGAAATGGAAGGAATGGAATTAATTAAATTAATACTCTAATCCAACTAGAAAATGATCTATTTTGTATGTGTAGGTACATTTCTTTATTAGAGACCGTAGACAACTTTCTTTGGATTCATAATTTGCATTAAAATATAAATTCAATATATAAGCTAAAACATATGTAATTTTGGTTATTTCCAGGAAAACAATCATCAATGAATTCAAAAGGGAAAATCCATAACAGAAGCGTAAATTAAAAGTTAAATAGAGTAAAGGCTGACAATATTTTTGGTCCCTCTAATTTTATTAAGAAGTTTAATGTAAATTATTCTAATAGGACCAGGAAGATAATTAAATAGCAGATGATTCGCACTTTGCGAGCGAGGTCAAAATTAATAAGGCCTGAAGATACTATCAGCTAAAAGTAACGAACCTCCAAATTATTTCAAGCGATATTTTTTTTTTATTTTAAAAAATAGGGGTCTTAGTTTTGGCCAAATTTCCTATTGCATAAATATCTATCTAGTGTCACAAAATGATTAACCAAAACTGCGTTTGACATAGAATCAGAAAAGGAAAAAACAATTTAAGCTTAATATATATTTTAAGTATGTAATTCTGAAAGTATTTAATTTAACTTGGTTTTCCCATTCCAGTTCATCGTTTTTGAGCAGTTGGGTTTTTTGTTTAGATAACGAGGATTTTTATTAAATTTCTTTTTTTTTGCTTTTCGATACATAAATGTATTGAGCACATGTTGCATATTTTAATGAATTTCATCTAATCAGCCTAGAGTACCTGGGCGCCTTTTTTTGGCTTAGGAGAAGGAAACCTAGTGTTAAAACACTCCGTTCCCCCATTTCGCCGAATTTTTGAAACAATACATATTGAATGGCGGAACTCAACGCCGCGCTTTATCTACATGAGTAGTTTTATCTGCGCTTTATCTAGTATTTTACTATTATCGTTGTAAAATTCTTTTGAGATTTTAAATATCACCTTTAGAAGTTGTAAAAATATTTTATGTTGTAACTAGCGACCTTCTTGCGGCTTCGCCCACTTTTACTACTGGATTATTCATATAATGTATGTTTGCAAAGCACTTCAGATAATGTGAAAATTAATTAAACCTTAATACAACCCGCATTTTCTAACTTTTTTACTAATAACTACTACAAAAAATATGAAACCAAATATATCGCGTTGAAATAATATATTCAACTCCAATTATCCAATACGTGCAAACGCATCTAAATCTTCGTTGCTATAGAGACAGGCGGATTATTTTTCGCGAGCTTGTGGTTAATGCTGAAGAGGATATCTGTCACTGATGAAAAGCAAGCACTACGTGGCTGCCTGTGAGGAAAATTAAATAGAATGCATCGGCCGGGAATCGAACCCGGGTCGCCCGCGTGGCCGGCGAGCATTCTACCACTGAACCACCGATGCGTGTAAGGCAGGCGGGCGCGGCGGACGCGCTTGTATAAGCCGTTTCATAGCAAGGATTTTTTGATATTGTAACAATTTCTAAAGTACTTATTAAAATGAAAAACTGTAAGAGACAGTTTTGATCTACATCAAATGGCCAACGTAACTAATACACTTATTTATATGCTGAGAGTAAGGGATAAGTAAAACAGGACTCGATACAGCTGATGTGTGAACGGCGTGATGTGTTAACAATTAAATGCGTTTTTCTCTAAAACTATTCGCAATTTCGAAATAGTGTAAAAAGCAAATTTTATCTTCGTTTAACGTAGAAAATTAATAAAGTATTTTAAAGGATAAGGATTAATACCATTATTGTAAAATATCCCTCACAATAAAAAATATATTGAAATTACAATTTTTAGATAGAAATATAGTGACCATATTTCTATCTAAAAATTGTAATTTCAATATATTTTTTATTTACACGTTATTCTTAAAAGATACGAATATGCTCTCGCGGACTTTTTGTAGATCTTATGGAGGAACAATACTCCAGTACATTATTTTCATGTAGTACTTACCATTAAAGCAGCGCATGCGCGTAAGTGTCTCAACGGGTAGGCCTTTATACACATTTATCGTATTTATGTTAATTTACATAAGAATGTACAAATAATAAACTATATATAAACCTTCTTTGAGAAATACTCGACCTAACGGTGAAAATCGCATCAAAATCCGTTGGGTGGTTCAGAAGAAGAAGAGTTAGAAACGCCAGACAGACACGAAAAGTGACTTTGTTTTATAAGATATAGGATAGGATAGGATGAAGTCATAGCAACGAACCTAAAATTTTACGATTAGCTTAATATAATTTTAAGCCTTCAGATTTCAATTAAAAAAAAAAACAAATATCATCAATAAATAAATTTAACTAATCGCCCAACATTATTACAATGTTAAAAATAAATCACAGTTTTCTATTACAGGAAATACAAACCACGTAATACCTACAATCATAGTCATAAATAGAAATTCCATAGTATAACATATTCGATTCATATCAGTTTTACTACTAGAGATTATAGAACTATATTCCCACAAATTCCAGAGTTATTTTCGTTTCTTTATCAGGGTCAGGCGGCCATTATTTACACGGCGCGGGGCGCGGGGCGGCTATCAGGGATAATGTATTGAACCAGTATATTTGACCTGACGGAAATTGATCCGTTGGGACATTCAACCAAATTAAGTTCAAATAAAATTTGGGGACATACATCGTCATATACCTACGTGACATCGTCATCGTCATATACCTACCTATTGACATATAAAATTGGGTCAATTTTGTAGGAAAACTGCAGAAATATTGATGAATTTTAATTTTTTTTTTTATTTACACTGTTCCCAGATGCACTAGAATAGGCAGAAAGAGTCTAGTGTTAGAACACTCCGCTCCTCATTTAAGCAGTGTTGAGTGGCGAAACTCAACGCCGTCCTTTGTCTCGGCACAAGCGCGAAGAAATGAGAATATTAAATATTCCATTTCCTCGAGTGGGAATCGAATCCACGACTTGTCGCGTTTAAAGACACACGCTTGGGTCACGATTGGCCTTACGATGTTGAAAATTGAATTTGTTATATTTAAATTATCACAATTTTTAATAGAATCGAAAAATAGTATTCTATGAGTCACTACTTAACGTTACTCAGTCTGTATTATAACAAATAATTGTCTAATCAAATGTTAGTATACTTTAGCGGGGAGGCGCCCGTGACGAATCTTTATCGATTATTTGTTTTCTTTATGAGTATTTACCAATAGCAATTATAATTATATCCATTAGTTGTCCGCTGTGTTTATTGCGCCGGTTCTTCTCAGGTCTGAGGCCTTAGCTTCAGTGAAATGGTTGCAAAGCATGTAACTTCTTATTTTGTAAAAAAATATTCGACTTTGATTTTTGAGACTGTAAATACATATCATATAAATCTTTACTTAAATTCCAATTGGCTTCAAATTCGACACTGCCATACGATGCCAATATTTTAGATAGAGGATGAACGCTAAAAACATTATCACAGAAAGATTCACTATAGTTGGCACTAGAACTCAAAGTTTTATTGAAATCGGATTTTCTTTAAAAAGAAACCAATCAATATTATAGTATATTAGCTTCACGCTGTACCCGCACACAGCAGGGTAGGCGGAGGGAACCTAACGCTGAGACACTCCATTTCCCATTGTACGCCGAATATTCTAGAGGCATTGCGTGGTAAGAACGAAAAAATTTAAATATAAACGATTATTAATAAATATTTCATTTCCTCGAGTGGGAATCGAACTCACAACCAGTCGCGTTTACAGTCACACACTAGTTCCCCTGCGCCACGACCGATCTGAACTACTACTTAATATGTATAAATAACGCTAAAATAGTTTTTATTTAGATACAACAATATAAATAATACCACAAAACTATTCCCACTGCAATCCGCAGTTTCGCCTATAGCTATTTTTGAACGCAATATAACCGCATAATTAACGGTGTTTTATATTAGGTTAGTGGCTAGGTGTGGCCGAGATAATGAATTAACTAGTCTGATCATATTTAATTAAACCATGACAGCTGAAGATCGTCTAAACGCGCAGCGGACGCCATTTATAGACCAGATGTAGTATTAAAAAGCTGCAATTAATTATTATTATGAGACCAGTCGTGGCGCAGGCGACCAGCGTGTGCCTGTAACGGTTGTGGGTCGATTCCTACACAGGGGAATGATTAATGATGATTATTTATTAATATTTTTTTCGTTCTGGTACCAAGGATAAAGCTCGGCGTTGAGTTCCACCACTCAACTTCAAGAGTGTTTAAGACACTAGGTTACCCTTTGCCTACTCCGTTATATGCGGGATACAGTGGAAGCTGGTAAAAAAAAATATTATAAGGACACAACATGAACAAAATATGCCATTTAAAAGTGTATTTTGTTATAACTCTGCGTGAAATAAAAGAAAACATAGAATTGTTATAACAACACAACTTTCTATTATTTACATTTGCAATCAAATAACAATACGAAGAGAGAAATTCAAAATGGTCACAAATTTATGTATATTAAATATTTACTATACTTTACTCCGAATATATCTTTATTTCGCATAAATTATTAATAGTCACTATTTAACATTTTTGAAAGTAAAGATTTATTGGCTTGTTTTTTAATTAAATATTAATTTGAATATAAAAAAAAACCAGGAAAAATAATATTTTATATTAATTGAAAATATAAATTAAATCTAGTTTAGAGGTAAATCGTATAGGATTTTCTCGAAAACAGATTTAATTCATAAATTTATTAGAAGAATACACGCTGTCGTTATAATTTAGAAGAAACATTAGAAGGAAAAGATAATTGTATTAGAACAATATGTATTTAAAAATATGAATAGAAAACAAAGAACTTAAAAGTAATAGAATTCGAGATTTGTAACTTAGAGACGGAAAGAGAGAGCTAATATTAAGCTCAGCTACATAACAGGCGACGCTTCCCAAATTGTACGGACAGCGAGTATCAGAGTGCCTCAACACTAAGCTCTGCCTACCATTAAATGAAATGAAAAAAAAAAAATAATAAGACATACCTCTTCAGGCACAACGTCCCTTAGTTTGACGTCCTGCAGGCGGCTAACGGAAGCGGTGCGGTGGTAGTCGACGAGCTCGTTCAGGGAGTTGAACTTCACCACCCATAGGAAGAACTTGCTGGACGCGTCACGCAACACCTTGAAATGTTGGACGCCGTCTGGACATCTGCGGAATGAAATGAGTCCAAGTTCTTCATTTTCTTATTATTGTAAATTTATAATTATATATATTTTTAATTTAAATTAACTGATTAATTTTAGACATGTGTTATTTTTTCTTGAGCTTAACTAACGATTTGTCTTGCATATAGCGAGGTAGGAGTGTGGACATAAAGTCAAGACAGTGCCTCAGCTATCTTCCTGAATACGAGACACTGTGTTTTGCTGATTAGCGGAACTCAACGCCGCACTTCCGATCGAGGAAATGTAAACAAATCATCTATGCCTCGAGCACATTTACAATTACATAATTTACAATAATATTTCTATATGAATCACTTGCTAAATAAATAAGTTGCAATAATAAAAACAACAAGCAAAGTAAGATATCATAATATGAAATATGCATAGAGAAATCGAGACGGTCCAAACCGCAGCGTTGGTAACCGTAGACGCGCGGACCGATGAACCAGAATAGATCATCCAGCGCGATTTGTTTGTATGCAGAACTGAAATATTAAATAACGTTTGTACGGCGCTTTGTACTCGACAACACCTACAGGTGTTTATTGAATGTTCTCATATGGTAATTACTTTTTTTTATTCTTTATAGGCAAACATACTGTGATTTCTTTCCCGTTTCACGTTGTATCCCGCATATAGCAGGTTAGGCAGAGGGAACCTCGTATTAAGACACTCCGTTCCCCACTTTTCACTGAATTTTCAGAGGTATTGCGTGTTGAGTGGTGATGCTCAAGCCCGCACTTGGCCTTGTTACCAGAGCGACGAAATGGCCGATTAATAAATATTAACTATAATTCCTCCGAATGGGAATCGAATCCACAATCGTTGCGTTTACATATGCTTGTGCCACCACGCCCTCGATATAGGTACTGTGGTAAAAATAAACTATCAATGATGTCTTAGTAATTGTTAGAATAGATAAGCTTCCGAGAATACCACTTATAGTTTGACATATCAACAAATTGTAGGCGGTTTTTATGGTCCGACTGTACCTACCTAGCCATATTAATTTTAAGCAATTGCTTTCAAATATAAAACGTAAGGCCCCCAACATAATTTGAGCAAATATACTTATGAATCATCAATAGACGAAAACTGGTTTCAGCTCTCACGTAGGCTGATTCACGCAGCACGATACAGAACGGGTTAATATTGGTACCGAGAAAATTGTATGAAAATATTCTCTCCTAATATGTAATATCAAGGATGATTTGTATTATATGACACGTATTGTGACGTTTTAACTTCTTTTCCTTATGAATCATACCTATATGTTTTTTTTTCAGCGTCACGCAGTATCCCGCATGTCACAGAGCAGGAAGAGACCTAGTGTTCAGACACTCCGCTCCCCATTTCGTCAAATTCTGGAGGATTTCCCTACTGAGTGGCAGTACTCAACGTCGCGCGTTTTTCCGCGACACCAGAGCGAAGAAATTATAAAAAAATTTAAATATTTCATTTTATCGAGTGGGATTCGAACCTATAACCTGTCGCGTTTACACACGCCTACGCCACGACTGGCTTTAATACCTATGTATGTATATTTATTTTAAATGTAAAACTAAAACTGTAACTAAATTGTTCAAAAAAACGTGAATATATTCAATTTAATTGACATTTTCAGAATATTTCAGAAGCCACAAAAATCGACACTAACAAATAAAACTAGGCACAATACTGTGTAATCAATACAGAATACACGTTTTTTTGGTTTCAATAGCACTTTCAGTGTTTTTGCGACCGACGTAAACCAATTATCGTTGTACTACGTTTTTGTACACTTATTGCGGAAAAAAATGTCCACAAATTAAATAAATATTTTTTTATATTATGTTACTTTAGTCTAAATTTAGTTTCGTCCCAAATTGACATGTAGACCTGACACGGGTAAAACCCTAATTTCGTGGTAGCGGTCAAGTTTACTAAAATATTGAAAAAAAAAACCGTTTTTTTTTTTAATGGACAGGGCAAACGGGCGCACGGGCCACCTGGTCGAAATGAACGCCGTCGCGTGTCTAAAAAAATACTAAAGATATGTTATAAAATATCAATTTTCGTATAACATTATTATGCATAATCGAAATAAATTGTTTAAAACGATCGAATCAAAATGTTTGCGACGTCGAAATCAACTCTAATATGCTAAAAGAAATGAGCTGCAACCACTTAGACTGAGTCACATATTAAAGTGCAACAGTAATTTTTTTATTAACTAAATTAATGATTTACAGTATTGTTTGCAGGAGAGACTGCAAACAGACAAGAAAGTTTGATCACCTTATTTGTAAGGTTATTAGAATTATTATGTAATAATGAATTTGTTTTGAAGAAAAAAATAGTTTGAGGACAACAATGATTTGAATAATATTATTAAAAATTATTTTCAATATATTTATGTCAATACAATAATTTAGTCAGTTATTAATGTGCCATTAATAAAATAATAATTTTCTGATTGACTGATTCGCTCAACGTCGTGCTTTGCCTCAACACCAGAGCAAAGAAATGGAAATATACAATTAAATTAATATTTCATTTCCTTGAGTCGGGATCAAACCCATAACCAGCCACATTTACAGTCACACTTGGTGACCCTGCGCCGCAACTGGCCTTTGTTGTTCTATTTTTCCCATGATTTCAGGACACTACCAGTCAGATTGTGGATATTAACACCACACTTTGTCAATGAGATTAAAGAAATCTTTCATTCCCAGATAAGTGGGAATTGAATCGACAAATGCTGCATATGTGGTCAGACACTATCCCACTCCACTATAATGATGGTGTTTTATTGAAAAAAAATTATATAACTTAAAATTTTTAAACATAAGATATAAAAGTAACACATATCAAAGATAGTAAAGTAAAAAAGAAAGTAGAGATGTATTATAATACAAAAAATCACTCATGTGAACTACAGCATTGTTCTCAGTTACTGAGTTTTAGTTTTGTTTCAATATTTTGTTTAGTATATAAACTTATAGAAACCTATGGTTTATATTAAATTCAATTAACAACAATACTAAGATTTTTTATTCATTTGAAATCAACAGTCATGTAGAAATATAGAAATTATAAGATATTCTTTTTTAATGCTTGATATTAATTATTTACATAGATAAGGAGTGTTATTATTATCATCCCAACTTCTTTTTAGCTACATATTTTATAGATATTGCTATTTAACAAAAATATACAAAAAAACATATTTATATGCAATAAATATTTAATTTGAAAACTATTTTTTAACATATGTTAGAAAAACATATTTTATAAAATAAGCACATTATTTTTATTCACGTTAGGAAAATCTTAGAATAGAAAATAATATATTTGCAATAAAAATGTGTGTATATCATAACTTACTTTACTGATAAGGAGAAATCACCAGGGCTTGACTCACTAATGCGTATGAGGAATCCTCCTTCAGGTTTATTTGCTAAAAGTTTTTCTGCATCTGCTCTTGTGATTCTACCATAATACCAACTGAAATAAATTCAATGGTTATAAATGATGTCCCCTTCATTACATTAGTGTGCATATTATTTAATATGCATCTATAAGTGTATGTATGTACATTCTATATCAAAAAAAAACAGTTATCATTGGAAAAATAAGTTGCAATATATTAAATAGTTAACAAAAAATAGCTAAAACAATAATAGTTTTTTAAATAATATTTATATCAAATTCATTTCATCATCATACCTATGACTTTTCATTTGAATATAGTTGCTAGGAATGAGACCCTCTTTGCCGTCTAATTCAGCCCTATACCAATTCATATCGTCCTCCATGTTAAGTATCTGCAATAACAAAAAATTCTAGAAGGAATCTGTCACTAATGGGAAATCTTTTCAAATTGGAAAATAGTAAAGTGAAATTTACTTTCAGAACTTGATTTTTCCTAAAACTAAGCTCATCATCCGCAGTTGCAGTGAAATCGTGTTTTGCTATAGCCTCCATGTTCAAATTAGGCACTTCACTCTAATGTCACTGATCACCGAAATAACTCACTAAGTATGCAATTTTATAACAGCACTTGAGGTCAGGGCAATAAAGTAATCATAATGCATGAATTATTACTATGAAATTTAAATATTATTCATCAAATGTTCAAATACACGAAACTATTTTATCCGTTCTCAGACTACACATCAGTCATTCACATATATCTCTATCTATACACATAACTTGCCATTGTTGCCATCGCCATATAAACATTTATAAATATCTAAAATAAATACATGAACTTTAACATATTTTATTATTATGTTACAAAGTATATTATGCTAGTAATATTTAAAAATAATAATAATCTTACAGAGTATTTTAAATAACTTTTACTATGGTAATAGTTATACATGAAGGCTCAAAATATAAGAATCTACGTCGATTTTT
Organism: Heliconius nattereri; assembly: GCA_013403645.1. Taxonomy (NCBI): domain Eukaryota; kingdom Metazoa; phylum Arthropoda; class Insecta; order Lepidoptera; family Nymphalidae; genus Heliconius; species Heliconius nattereri. Next base: position 573,152 of record JAAIXI010000220.1, read on the forward strand.
CTAAAAAAGACTACTTTGAAAGGTGTCACGATTGACAGTTCTTTTAATCCGACACTCTCCCAGTGGCATTACACGCGTAAGTTTAAAGTTAAATTTTAAATTATATTAATAATCTTAATGGATAAATTTCATTCTATTGCAAAATAAAACCATCGCTTTTATGTTCTAGTAGATGTTTTGTGTATTTTTTAATATTTTTATATTAATGAATTGGAGTCGTATTTATATTTGTATGACCCGGTGTAATTTTACTTGTGTTCATTAATGTAACTATTATTGCTTTACAGGTTTAGTCGTAACTCAAATAAACGCAACGATGTCGGGAGGATTAGATATTTTGGCCCTCAACGAGGAAGATGTAACCAAAATGTTGGCGGCAACAACCCATCTTGGGTCAGAAAATGTTAATTTCCAGGTAAGTTACGAACAAACACGTCATATCATTTTTAAATAAATATAAACGATGATATAATCCGATCCATTTCGTTCTGAAAATTATGAAGATTGATTTTTCCATGTGATAATTACGTTGGGTACACAAATATTTTTTTTGATGAGGCACCTATTTACAATTTAATCGTTTTCATAGATGGAAACCTACGTATACAAGCGTCGCGCTGACGGTACCCACGTGATCAACCTTCGTCGCACCTGGGAGAAGCTTGTTTTGGCCGCACGTGCAGTTGTAGCTATTGAAAACCCAGCAGACATTTTCGTCATCTCTTCAAGACCTTTTGGTCAAAGAGCCGTTCTGAAGTTCGCTGCACACACTGGAGCCACTCCTATTGCTGGAAGATTTACTCCTGGTGCCTTCACCAATCAGGTTAAATGCTAGCAAATTACTGCTATTTCATTAATAATATTTAATAATAAATGACTTACTTCTATGATGACAAAAATTAACTAAGGAACCACTGATTGCTTTGCAAGTATGATTACACATGATTCTGACAATTAAAAACAAAATTTGTATTAATTGTTTGTTAAGCAATAGAAATCAATAAAGATATATTATTCCAGATCCAAGCTGCATTCAGGGAGCCACGTCTTTTGATTGTATTGGATCCGGCTCAAGATCATCAGCCAATTACTGAGGCGTCATATGTCAACATTCCAGTCATTGCTTTTTGCAACACTGACTCTCCTCTTAGATTTGTTGATATTGCCATTCCATGCAACACTAAGGTAATTTTAGCAGCATTAACTTACCTGCTTGGGCAAATGGAAGTTTTGTGTGACACATTGCCTACTTGATAGATAAAAGGACAAAAAAAATAACTTTGCAAACAAACTTTACCTTTATAATATTAAATATAGATTAGTATAGCTCATTACCTATACTGTTAAAATGTTTAGATAATATTTTATTATATAAACAAATAAGCTTATAGATTCCATAATTCCAAGCATAGATCTCTTATGTACACATTTTAAGTTCTTCATAATATTCATAAAAAAATATATTTGCCAATTTCATGTTTGTTTCAAATGATTTACTTTCAGGAAAAATTGTTTTGGAAATTTCTCTCTAAAACACTTATCTGAAAAAACTTAATAGAATTACATTAGTATTTTTTTTTGTCTTTGTATTTGTTATGTCTTAATAGTATTACTTATTGGTTTAATGTTTTTGTTTTTTTTCAGTCATCCCACTCCATTGGTCTCATGTGGTGGCTCTTGGCTCGTGAAGTTCTGCGTCTGAGAGGTACTCTACCACGTGACCAGAGGTGGGATGTCGTAGTTGACCTCTTCTTCTTTAGAGATCCCGAAGAAAGCGAAAAGGAAGAACAACAAGCTAAGGAACAGGTAGATTTGTATTTTTTATTTATACATTAAATGTTCTAGCTGTTGTGGAGCAGTGGGACAGCTACTGAATTAAATTGTAATTGGGGTTTGTTTTCTTTGATTCTACGAAAAATATGTGAAATTATAAATGAGAATGTCAACTTGGTCCTGTGTGGAACATGTTACTTTTACTTTCGGCTATATGCTAATATGTAAAGAATCAACCCTATCATGCTAAGTTTAGAGTTATGGCCACTGTTAGTTGTAGATAGTTAAGATAAGATTTTTCTTACTTTATTTACTTTCTTAAAGTACATAACTTCAGAAAACTGAACAAGGTGGCAACAATTCATTGACTGTACATGGCCAATGACGCAAAGTCAAATCTTTACTAATATTATATTGTATATGGTAAAGAATCGGGCTGCCATCTAGGTGAAAAAAGGGATAAAACATGTGAAACAGGGGATGAATGCTTTTATTTCTAAATCCTAAATATAGTTTTAAAATATTACTTATAGGCTGTTGTTGCTGCTAAGCCTGAGGTACCAGCCCCACCTGTACATGAAGAGTATGAGCCCCCAGAGCCTGTTGCTTCCTGGAATGAAGAGGCTGCTGCACCACCACCTGCAGCCAGCTTTGGTGCACCTGCTGCTGCTCAGGAAGATTGGGCTGCTCAGGTAATACATTATTTGATTAGTTTTAATGACAAATATCGCGATAATTTAATGAATAAGACTGCTGGCCCGCGTTGGAGACAGATGACTCGGGACCAGGGAGCAGTGGATGATGTTGGAAGAGGCTTATACCAATAGCCACATCCAGATAAGAGATCTATTAAAGTGTGCAACAGAGTTGTTTGGATCTTGAAAATTTGTATTCTTATTTGGGAATAAAGGCTTATTCATTCATTCAACGACAAAATAATAGAATAAAGGAGGCTATTGTGGCACATATCTGAATGTAAAGACGACGGTAGTGGATTCTATTCACTTTGGTTTTTTATTCCCTCAGTCTGGTAACAACAAAGCATAATCATATAAAATAGCATGTAAGTTGTTCATAATTTATAAATTAACAGTTAAAGGTATAATTTAAAATGTTGTTTTTTTTTTATTGCATAGGTTCAAGAAGAATGGGGTACTGCCGCCCCAGCGCCTGCTCCTGCAGCGCCCCCATCATGGGGAGGTTCCGCCCAGGACTGGAGCGCCGCGTAAACCATACATTAAGTTGATTGACGCTAAATAAATATATGAAAATTTTATGTTTTGTTTAATTTTGTGACCCAGTGAAATGATTATGATGTGACTAGTTTCGGGAACACGGGTACATACACTTAAATATTCTAGAACACTTAAGAGTCATTCCAGGTTAAAAACGTTTCTAGTTTTGGAATTAATTCGGAGTTTTTAAATTTATGAACCATATGAAATAAAATAAGCATCTACTAATTTGCAAGCATTTAAATTGGTGAAGTCGTTTCTGAGATTAGCGTGCACTAACGCACAGACACAGTGCAGTCAGTACACTGCCATGTAGACACCATAAATAAATTTTATAGTTTTGGTTCTGCTGCATTGGTGCATGTCCCCAATAAGTATTTTTCTCATATCTGCCATGTACAGACTGATCAGAAAATTTTATTTACTGTTAGCGTACAAGTGTAAAAGTGGGTAGATTTAGGTGAAAAAGACAATAAAAGCAGTGGAATTGTGTCAAACGGACAAAGTTGCTTGAAGGCGGAAGCTCTGATTGGAAGGTATCTAGTGTGTAGTATTGTTCTTGAGTGATACATGTCACTTATTGTAATTACGTGGAAACTGTGTCCGATTACGTTGGAAACATATAGACGGTATGTGTTTTTATCGTGTTTATTTTAAAAATGATAACCGCTTCCGTTTTCTAACATTATATAGATTTAAGACCAGTTTCACCTGTATCCGGCACACAGCAGGGTAAGTGGAGGAGATGTTTAGACACTCCATTCCTCATCAGGCATTGCGTGTTGAGTTGCAATTCGCCTTAACACAAGAGCGAAGAATTGAAAATATTTAATTTCCTCAAGTGGTGATCGCCCATCGCGTATACAGTCACTTGCTTGTGCCCCTGTGCAATGACAGGCCTCCATAAAAGTAAAAAAGTATCGTCTGCAATCGCTCATTCGATAATATTTAATTAAGCTCACGTGTTTCGCTTTTTGGTTTCTCATTATTACGACGAATAAAAAAAACACAGATATTAGTTAGAAATATTTACATATAAATTTATTCTCGTGAAGCTGCTATTGAGCGTAAAAATGTAATCTGTATATACAGGTGTATTTCGGGTTGCCTTGGTTCGACAAAACTCTGACAACAATCCGTTGGAATGGAATGTTTCTATTGTCCAAATGAAAGTATTGTTTTGCTGGTTTATTGTGCCGGTACACTCCGTCAGCTTCTTTCATCCACGTACCGTTACTGAGAATACCCTGGAAAAAGATATGCCGGCAAATTAGCCTGATTTATCTTATTTTAATTTTAATTACAAGAGAGTCGTGACGCAGGTGCACTAGCGTGCGACTGTAAAAACGACAGGTGATGGGTGGGTTGTGTTTCTTCGCTCTGGTAACAAGGCAAACTACAGTGTTGAGTTTCGCTGGAATGTGGGAAAGGAAGTGTCTTAGTGGGAACGAAGTGTCTTAATACGGCGTTTCTAAGTTCCCTCTGCCTACCTTGCTGTGTTTATATTTCATCCCCCAAGTGGGAATCGAACACCGATAACCGTTCCGTTTACAGTGACGTCTGCGCCTGTTCCACAACGCCTACATTTACTTTAAAGGAAAAACTAAATGTGTTGTGGTAATTTGCATAAGCTTAATTATTCTATAAGAACTTACATAAATTGTGAAATGCTTAGGTGCACTAAAGGAGGTGTCCGGGCGAATGTGTTCAACGCTTAGCCTGTCCACCATCAGTTTTTGTGGTAGTTGTATAATAATTTCACCGTATGATCCTCTAAAAATAAAATGTCTCTACAAAAAATGTGTAGGAATACAACTTTGCATATACTTAACAAAAAATTTGTTGGATACTTTCATCATTATTTTTTTAAGCTAAAAATATTGCATCGAAAATACTTCAAACTTCAGACGAAGTAAAATAGATTGAAAGTTAAAAAAATGTTGACAATTGACTCAAGAAGGGAAAAAGCGCATATTAGGTAGAATTCCATAATTAAACTATTATTAAACTACTTATTTTATCGCTTAGTAAAACTTATAGAGGTAAACAAAATACCGATTTTGTAGAACAACTCGTAAGATTTCATTGGTGATAATAAAGGTAATGTCACTATATTCTTTTACTATGTAAATTAAAATTAAATAATAATGAAAAATCTATAACGCCTGATAACACAATGAGGCAAATAATACAATATGACATTTTTGTATTTAGCGACATCTAAAAATAGTTTTTGTAACTCAATACCGGGCTTTGCCTCGTTACCTGAGCGAGAAATTAAAAATATTATTATTTCATTTCTCCGACTGGATCGAATCGAATCCACAAGCATAGTGTTTACAATCCCTGCGCCCTCCTTTAATTCATAAAGTTATATAACAGAACTAATTCCAATTCACAAATACTATCTAATCCTATCCTATATCTTATAAAAGAAAGTCGCTTTTCGTGTCTGTCTGAACTTTCTAACTCTTCTTCTTGTAAACCACCCAACGGATTTTGATGCGGTTTTCACCATTAGGTCGAGTATTTCTCAGGGAAGGTAAGGTATATATAGTTTATTATTTGTACATTCTTATGTAAGTTAACATAAATAGGATATGTGTTTAAAGTCCTACCCTTTGTTACACTTTCGCGCATGCGCTGCTTTAATGGTAAGTACTACATGAAAGTAATATACTGGAGTATTGTTCCTCTTAATAAGATCTACAAAAAAGTCCGCGAAAGCATATTCGTATCTTTTAAGGATAACGTGTAGTGATAATTTTTCTGTCTAAAAATAGTAATTTCAATATATTTTTTATTGTGAGGGATATTTTTCCATAATGGTATTAATCCTTATCCTTTAAAATACTTTATTAATGTTCTACATTAATCGAATATAAAATTTGCTTTTTACACTATTTCGAAATTGCGAATAGTTCTAGAGTAAAACGCATTTAATTGTTAACACATCACGCCGTTCACACAACAGCTGTATCGAGTCAAGTTTCACTTATCCCTTACTCTCAGCATATAAACAAGTATATTAGTTACGTTGGCCATTTGATGTAGATCAAAACTGTCTTTTACTGTTTTTCATTTTAATAAGTCCTTTAGAAGTTGTTACAATATCAAAAATTCCTTGCTGCGAAACGGCTTATACAAGCGCGTCCGCCGCGCCCGCCTGCCGTACACGTATCGGTGGTTCAGTGGTAAAATGCGCGGCTGCCACGCGGGCGGCCCGGGTTCGATTCCCGGCCGATGCATTCTATTTAATTTTCCTCACAGGTAGCCACGTAGTGCTTCCTTTTCATCAGGGACAGAGTACCCTCTTCCCTACCCAACCGGTGTCGCTGTAAAAGCCAATAGAGCTAACAGCATTAACCGTCAGAGAACCAAGGCCCTGATGTCGCTCGCTAGTATAAGATATTTCAATACAATCATTGGTATGACATATAAAAAATTAACAAAATTAAACGAATATAATTTACATTCTTACCTAAAAGGCCAACAATCAGACGGCGTAAGTCTTCGCAATTTTAAAACCGTATCGGGTGGTGGGGAATTACGCCATAATGGCAAGACACCCCAAAAGGCGACGTTTCCCCCCCACTCTGTCGTGTCGCTACCCTTCATAGCGGTAGCTCCGGCTATGTATCCTGTTTCTATTGACTTAGTTTGTGAGGTTTCTGTAACGTATTGTGTAGAACACACTTCTTGTGAGCCACTGATAGAATATACCCACAGTTGTTTGTAATTTAGTATGAAATAATTTTAGGGTAATTAATAGGAACTGTGTGACTTTCTACAGAGATGTTTGTCTTGCTTGATGCCATATTTATATGTTGTATACTTTTTTTAAACCTTTACGCTGTATCCCACATATAGCACTATAGGCGGAGGGAACTAAGTACTAAGACACTCCGTTCCCCACCTTCTGCCGAATTCTGGAGGCATTGCGTGTTGAGTTGCAGAACTCAGAGCGACACCGGGGGCAAGAAATGAAAATATTAAATAATTAATTTCCTCAAGTGGGGGTTTAACCCAATATCTGTCGCGTTTACAGGCACATGCTCTGCTGCGCTACGACTAGCCTCAAATCGCTCTATGTTATATACATTAGAAAAATAATAAGATACAAAAATACTATTGTTTTCTAAGGTTGTATTATACAGGCACAAAAAATTGAAAGAAAATATTCATAGTGAAAACTGAAAATATACCCAAGACCAAACATAAAAACATATAATATAATGTGTATATATATATATATATATATATCTACGTGAAATTATCAAACATTTATACAGACGCCTCCTACGTAGGTGTAGGTACAATAAGTTCTCAATATAAATAATAAAGTGGGAGTCTAGGATATTCCTCTATAAAGGATGAGCACTCTCCGTCATGAATAACTTTAACATTCGAATTTCTCTCTCTATATTCTTTCTTTAAGCAAATAAAACCTTGTTTATATTATAGAACTTGTTCGAGCTAATTTATTAATATAACAAAAGAAAGTTGGAACGTACCTTTGTTTGTGTTATGTAACAACATTGTTTTTCGATGTCGAGTTGCTCTGTTAAGATAAATGAGTATGTTTTATATCATAAAAAAAGTAAAAATATTATATTAGTTTACATGAAATAAAAATAAGATAAAAATTATTACTAATTATAATGGGGAATGGAAGTGCTTTAATGGGAAAAGAGTGGCTTAACACTAGATTCCCATGTTCCGTCTGCCTACCTGCCTATGTTTGCGTGCAAAAGCAGCAGCAGAAGCAGCGTGAAGCCGAAATATAAATGTTACCATCGCGTCTTTATAGTCCTTATATTTATTTCAACAAAACAAATGATGGTTTACTCTAGGCCATAATAATATTTAATTATTAAATTTTAATAAAAAATACAAGCTTTATATTTATAGGTACTTTTTAAGTGACCTTTGAAGCCTGTAGGTACTAGATTATATATAGGTATATGACATTTTCATAGGAGTGATAGTATGTAACCTTTAGAATTTATTACTACAGATTTTTAAACATTATAATTTTGTTTTAATAATATAATAAAGTGTAATGAACCATTACTATCGTTAATGCGTGATTTTTTTTAAGTTTCACGCTGGATCCCGCACATCGTAGGGCAGGCAGATGTAGCTTGGGAACCCTAGTGCTAATACACTCTGTTGCCATTAAGATACTTCTGTTCCCCACTTTTCCAGCTAAATTCTGGAGACATTGCGTTTTGGGTGGCGGAACTGAACGCTGCGTTTTTTCCTCGTTACCAGAGCCAGGGAAAGAAAATATTCATTATTTTATTCCCCGTAGTGGGCTTCGAAGCCTCAACCATTGGGCCTTAAGACTTACCACACTTAGGAAAAAGTATTAACGGAATTATCTGAATGAGGAAAGGAATGTTTGAAAACTAGGTTCCCAGATTCCCTCTGCCTTCACAAAGTTACATAGAAATTTCCAAACACATTTAACCATAAATAACGTATATAATAGCATTATACTAATTTACTAGACATTTAAGCATAGTTAATACAACAACGTTGCGTTTATAATTATTTCCAGTGAATACCTCAATGCCTGTTCGGCCTGGCTTAACGCGAGTGTTAAGTGCTTCAGTCTATGGCAGCATTCGTCGTTCACTCGTAAATCGATGTCCACTGAGTGAGTTAATATGTTATATTTATTTATGTTACATTGGTATTTAAGAAGAAAAAATAAATTACAGGTAGTTTTCAACAAAGAAGCTGATTTGAAAACAGTAAACTATGTAAAATAGACAGAACTGGACCAAATTAAAATGGGACCACGTAGGAAACATCAGCTTTCATATAAAAAAAGAATCATCAAAATCACTTCATTCCAAAGTTCTGAGGTAACAAATATAAAAAAATATAGTCAAATTGATAACCTCCTTTTATAAAAGTCGGTCAAAAAACTCGCAAAAAGCTACGCTTGCGTAGTTCACAAAAATGTATCTATATGATACCATCAGCTTAGAGTGTAAACCTGCGAAATCCGTTTTTTGTTTTTTCGTTATCAATATTTGTATGCCATTTAAAAAAAACTGAACTTTATTTTATTTTATTTCATATAGTAGAAAATACAAATCAATTTTCTAAATTGTAAAAATCTTCTGAATATGCATTATATTCATATATAGATATATATGTATATTATAGTTTTTTAAAATGTTTTTTGTTTCTTTTGCTTATAAGGCTGTTAGCAGTTTTAAACTCTATGCCATGTATTGTAGTAATTATCAAATTATGAAGCAGCCTAAACGTGTACTTATAATCCGGGCATTCGCAAGATTTTTCCTAAATAAATAATTGTGTGGTACAAGCGGGTGAAGCCGCGAAAGTAGTCCATAATTACATAAAGGTACATTGACCGACCGTATCTCTAATTGTAGAGAGTTATTTCAGGCAAATATATACATATATATTTAGGTAAGTAAACGATTTCGCGCTTAGATTCAGCACTCTACGAGTCTAAGTAAAACTAATTAATGTCAGTACTTACTGAAAGAGATAAACTTTGTTTTCGACAGAATCCTCGTCAGTTGATACATTGGGAGAATGTTATTGGGAAGAAAGTATGAAACTAAAATTGAGGAAACAAACGAATGATTTATGTATTTTCATCTAGATATTGGACAGAAATAGAGAGTGAGACTGATATAATAATGATTGATATTTTATTGATGGGAATGAAATATTTGTTTTGTATATAACTAGTGAATTTAATGTTATAGTCTCTTTGGCTTACAAGAAATTCTAGAAAAAAGATAGGTTGCTTTTATTTGTATATCAATTCGCAGCTTTGAGGCCGTAGCGCAGTGGCACTAGCTTGTGATTGTAGACGAAACGGCCGTAGGTTCGATTTCCTCTCGGGGGAATGAAATATTTAATAGATTTATTCCTTTGCTCTGGTAAGGAGGCAAAGCGCGTCTTCGGAAAGTCAGGAACCGATGTGTCTCAATAACGAGTGGAGTGTCTTAACACTAGGTGCCCAGGTTCCCTCTACCTACCCTGATATGCTCAGAATACAGCGTGACATTTATAAAATATTATTTATATCTTATAAATAGTATTATGAAAGTTGCAAATGGAAAGTTCTTGTCTTTACGAAGAGCATAATCTATTCTAGGTCGCCCTTCTTTATAAATTTTTTTTATAAATCTATATTGTGCCTATAAATTACTTGTTTCGTGTCAGATAAGTTGCATTTCTCATTTTATAACTTTTTATGTAACTCTTTTTTTACATGTAAAGATACTACATATTTTTAACTTCACGCTGTATCGCGCACATGGCCTGGTAGACAGAGAGAACTTAGTGTTAAGACTCTCCGATCACGAAGACTCTCCGATCTTCACTTTCCTAATAAATGAATATTTTTTTTAGAATTGTGTAAATTAAACAAAAACAAATGTAACCAAGTACGTACTCAATGCGAAATACTAATTAAATATACTCACTCGTAAATCCCACAGCAAGCAAGAAAAATATGACCAACTTAGGGTTTTTGCTTTTGGAGCGCTTAATTAGCTTTTGTTTGTAATTTTTTTTCGTAACTCTCTTTTCTACAACCTCGAAGTCAGCATTATCATCTTTCGAATACTCCCAGATGTTTGGACGTCGTTGGTAAAATGATTTTATACTATGCGGTGTAACTTTTCGTGGTTTTCTCTTTTCGTATACTGTTCCTAGAAATTTTGAGGCAAATGGACTAAGGTTACCTGAGTGCCGTAATTTACTTGGCGTCTGTGGGATTTTGCTTAATTAATGCCCGAAAGTTTTAACTTTGTGCCGTTTATTTAGCACGTACCTACTCTGCGTCAAAGACACATACGTACTATACTTAGTTAGGCTACGAGCAAGTGGTTTATTACTGAAAATGTTTGAACTCTTTTGAGTTTTCTTGGTTTTAATTAAAGTTATTTAAATAATATACTTCTGGTTGCTTAAATAATTGTTTTTTTTGGCTTCACACTGTATTTCGCAAATAGCAGGCCGAACACAAGGAACCTAATGTTAAGACGGTCCGATCCTATTAAAACACTTCCGTTCCCCAGTTTCGGAACTCCAGAAGCATTTTGAGTCTAGTGGCAGAACTCTACGTCGCGCTTTCCCTCGTATAGCCAAAGCGAAGAAATGAAAATCTTAAATATTTATATATAATTTTAGTTATCCCCGTAATTTTAACAACAAGAAATAGTGTATTCAGCGTTAGAATAAGTCACATGACACGTACGCAGTCTCGAGAAACATCTCTATAAAATTATAATTTAATATGAATTATCATAAGATTGGAAAATAAATAATTTAATATATAAAAATCATAGAGATTAAGCTTATTCAGGTCGCTGTCTCTTTTAACGATTTAATTAATAGTATTTTACGTAGTTTCATTTCCCACAGCATTGAGGTTCATTTAATATTTTGTACTCCCGTCACTGCAGGTGGCAGCACGCTCCAATTGCATTATGCAAGCTATACGGTTTTTAGGTCGTACGAATTAGGGACGGACACGGTTATAATATCTGTCACAACTATTTAATCAGAGAGTGCTAGCCCTAATTTTATTTGAATTTCGAATCGCGATGACGCATTAATTGCGTTAATATGGAATAGTTTTTAAATTAAATGAAATGTTCATTAGATTTGAAGTCGTAAAAAAAATATATAAAATGGCTGTATATATGTTGGAAATCATTTATATATGAGTTTATATTTTAGTTCTATGCTAGTTACATTGACATACTTTATTTTTAACATATCTGATATCTCCATTAAGTGAATTTAAAATTATACATAAATAAAATAATATTATAAATATAATAATATTATAAACTATACTGAAAATGTAAGATATACATAAAATTAATAAATGATTTATGCTATTGTCGTTATTTATTAAGATATGTAAAGTAAATGGCGTTTCTATATTGTTTCACTGGCATGCTTACACACTGTAAATAAAGTAAGATCAGGCATATATTTTTATAAAAATTATATATTATGCGTGGCACATTTCTTTTGAATTATATATTAGGAAGCTACATAAAGTATGGACGAAAACTAGTGTAGGAGGCGAAGTGCTCATGAAACATTCTTAGCTGGCTGTTTATTTAGTATTGCAAACAAGTTACTGGGTCACCGTAATGCTGACCGAGAATCACGTGTAATTAATGTCAATGTTTTTGTTTATTATCAATATATTATTTATAGCATATTAAATAAATTATAAAATTGTTATATTTTTCATTATTTTTCACTTTACAATACGAGTGAAAATTACAAATAACTAAAAAGTAAATATAAATACAAACCCAATGAACACCATGGCACTGTTAACCTTTTTTGTGACATGTACTTGGCTTAAGTTAGTTCTTGTTTATAGTTAAATTTAATTTATTTTTAGTCACTCGTATTCGGTTATTTTACGAAAACTAAAATATAGCTGAAGTCATGGAGTTATCACTTTAAATCAATGACTTTAAAGAATGACATGAATGGTAATTTTTCCCGCTAAATAAATATTTTTTTTAATTAAAAGCATAGATTATGCAAATATAGAAAAATAAAGAGACATAATTGTTTTGGCTTGTCTTCTCAAATTTAGATTTATTAATATCATTGTTACATTACATAAAAATTTTTTTTCAAATAAATATAATTGATAAATCATAAATAGATATAAAAATATGACATATATTCGATTTGTAACAATAAAATAATATAAATCCATTTTTTTCAATTATCCTAAGAATTGTATTTTATTTTGTACAAATGCGCAAAATTGTTTTTATGGGTTCTCCCATTTATTACTCTGGAGTGCTCGAGCTATAACCAAAGGACATTTTGATTTATTTCGATATTCTAAAATATATTAATACTCACTAAATCTTTATTTTTGGTTACAACTTACTTGTAAAGATACGATAGTGTTATATATTTCAGCATTTTAATTATATTTGAGACTAGCTCTATAAAAGGTTCGAAAGTTACATTATTTATTATTATTATCGTAAATTAAATTGATTGCATGCAAATTCCTATAAGTCTCTATAGTTAAAAATGGCGTCAAATATTTTATTATAAAGTGTTTTAATTAATTTGAATCATAAATTTAAATTGCTTTGAAATTAGAATAAATATTTACTCAACACAGTAAACCACGACTATTGTGCTCTAACTTATTTTAAACCGTTAGTTGAAATGGATTGCTAGTTCTCCGTTTCCCTTGATCAAACATGAAATTGTGAATTTATAGCAAAGTTTTTAAATGAATTGAAGGTCTTGAAGCGTAACAGTTTAGTCAATCATGTTAGCTGCTGTTGTTGTTTTTTTAGTAGTAACAAAAGTGTCCGCTCAGGAGCAATCTTTGAGCACCGTCACCCCCCAATCACCGCCTATACCATTTTTAGATCTATTCACAAGTGCCTCAAATTATTATTCCGATCCTATACGAAAATCATATACGGATTCCGGATACTACCACAGTTCGTGTCCGAAAACAGATACATTAGCTTCATTCGCTAGTGTCTTAGCGAGCGCAGCTAAAATTATGATGTCGGCGGCTGTTATAGCTCTTATGAAATTACTGGCAGGTAAACTTTTCCTGTTCCCTCTAACACTCATAGTGCTCGCCAAAATGGGGCTAAAAGCTTTGTTATTGTGGCCAGTATTATCGAAAATGATGAAATATTTGAAAAAGAAAAAGAAGAAAAACAGATCTAGAGTTATTATGGATTGCTCGGAGCGTCTCGCGTGTGTTATACAAAGATCGTCTAACATCGGTTGGGGTAGTAATTTCGGGACTGCTGTAACATTTACAATGATCGATGACGTAGAAGAGGACGGCTTCATCGCTAAAACTCTCTTAAGCATTCTCGCTGGGGACAAGGTCGCCGAATGTATGTCAATGGACTGCAACTCTGGGGGCGACATAAGCTGACAAAGCGTTGTGAATACATACTAATATATATCTTCGGCTTCTCTTCTTGTTTTTATTTTTTGTGATAAAAATTGTAATGTTTTTAGTATAATATTTATGTATGCATCAATAATTAGATAGCGACTGTTGTAGAAAAAAAAAGTTTTTTTTTAATTACCAAAGTAATGCTTACGCTTGATTAAGGATTAGATTAAGTAATTAAAATATTAATATTGTGTAATAAATACATATTATTATTTATATAAATCATATTCTGATTAAACTAAATAATCAATTAAATTGCATGAAAAAAAAAGTGAAATATTATTGTACAAAAATAAAGCAAAAATAGTAGTAAATATAAGTATGTAGGTCAACATTGTTTATTTATTATTTCGAATGCGACGTGCCTTCTCATAGTTCACAGTATAAATAAATAACGTACCACAAAAGCTAAAATGCTCTTTAGATGATCAACATGTCGATGTGTTTGACGTTACAAGTGTTCCTGATGTACTGTTATTGGTGCATATTTTGTGTGACGGGTGATCCGGTAAACTACTATACACCATTTGAATATAGAAGTGCGCCAGGCGATATGAGGTCGAATGTGCCTCACAATTCAAATACTTTTCCGCAGTCCAATTTTATGAATCGGCAACAGATAACTCATACTAACTCAATGCGATCCCAACGAATGCCAAATGCAGAAAAATTTCATTCATTGCAAGATTCTGATTATTCTTTTAAAGATTTCATACGTGGGTTGGATCAGTTGGCGGAGGATGAGAGTCAAAAATTACGTGCATCGTACCGCAGTGTTATTTCTCCGAAAGATGTCAAACATTCATCTGATGGACTTCCACGTCAAAATTATAATACCTGGACACAACCATTCAAAGAATCCGCTACGGTATTTGAAGAACCTACGAGTGTTGAGGAAAAAACGAGCCCAGCCTTGCCTAAATTGAACTTTCTAGAACCAATTACAGCGAAGACGTCGAGCAAAATGAATGGGTTGATGGGATTGGTATTAACTCTGCTAAGCTCAGGATCTAATAACTTAGTAATGAAGGGTTTTAAGGAGGTTATTATAGATGGTATTCTTAAACCGTTAATGGTCGCGAAGGGTGGTATTAAAGTACTGGTAAGTAAAGTGACAATTCCTCTCATTTCATTATTGTTAATAAATGTAGAGGTCTTGGTCACTATGTGGTGGCTCTGGGATGACTGTCCTAGCTCACAGCCACATATATCGGAATCAGCAAGATATAATTATAACAATTACAACACAACGTTTCGATGATTAATTAATTATTCAATGAAAATGGCTATACATTTATTATTTATTTATTAATTGTAATTATACGTCAACAGTGAATAGATTAAGCTTGTATATTTTTTTTATATTTTACTTTTTTCTCATAATAAGAGTTTTTACAAATAACTGTTTAGATTTCAGTAGGTATTTTATACATAGATAAATAATAAATAATATACCTATTTGTTTGAGTATTATTTAAAATCTTTTGTGTGTACTGTGCACAGCTAACTCTGTACCATTCAATACGAAAAATAAAATAAAATAATCTTTTCTCATACCCGTGAAGTTTTATTTATTTATTTTTCTTTTATTGAATACCCTTCATGACACCTCTTTCCTTGGCTTCTACTATTTTTACGAGATACATTTTTGACGCCTCTGTTTTTCTATATAATATAATATTATAGCTAGCTTCGAAGAGAAAGAAATAAAGTGTGAACTGACGTAAGTTATGTCTCAATGAGATAAAGCCAAATTGAGCCAACCGAGGAGAAATCCTTTATTAGAAAGTTGGATGAGGAAAATGGAAAAAGCTA
The DNA here is from genome assembly GCA_013403645.1 of Heliconius nattereri. Lineage (NCBI taxonomy): Eukaryota > Metazoa > Arthropoda > Insecta > Lepidoptera > Nymphalidae > Heliconius > Heliconius nattereri. The sequence continues at coordinate 588,962 of JAAIXI010000220.1, forward strand.
AAATTTCAGTGAGATGCATATGTGTAAAGGGTAATATTAGATTTTCTTTCGTCTTTTTTTTGGTGTAACGTATGAAACGTGAATAAAGGTTTAGAATTTTTAAATATGGCAATTATGACTTTTAAGTTTTAAGATATGTAGATATTTTAATTTATGTTTAATATTAATTTATGTACAGTAAAAATAAATTATACTTATTACGCTCCTCTTAATTATATAAACATGCATTATTCATTATTCAGTTTTAATTGCTTAGCGTTGTAAAGCTAAGACAATAAAAGCTGCCAGGTTTAAGTACAGTAGGAAACCTGGAAACCAGGAACCAAGTGTTAGACCTAACGTTCCCATTAAGACACTTACGTTCCACAGTTTCCTCCGAATTTTGGAGGCATTGCGTATCGCGTGACATAACTAAACGCTGCGCTTTGCTTCGTTACCACAGCGAGGAAATGACTAAGTATATTAAATATTTCATTTCCTATTAGAATAGGAATCGAACCTATAACCCGTAGCATTTACAGTTGCACGTTCATGCCCCTGCACCACGACATGCCTTTTGAGGCATTTCAATTATTTTTCTTATAATTATTATTAGATTTCACGAATCTCTTACTGTTATTACTCAACAAACTATATAAGTAGGTGATACAAAATTATGCAATGAAAGTACCTACTGCATTCTGTCTGAAGTAACCAAAATTAGATTTAGACGTTTGTGTATTATGTAGATATATATATTGCAGATCCCCGGAACGTATCTCCTAACGAAATAGAGTTAGTCTTCTACTAGGTTATGACTTTACAAGAAACAACATGTACATTTTCTAGTTAAGTAGTTTTTAGTTGACAAATGTTTCTTATATTGTAACCAAAAACAAAAAATATATAGGTATGTGATTTACAAAATATTTGATGTAATTGGAAATAGAGATTTTTAAAATTGTTGTATTTTTTTCCATTAAGTAATAATATTAAAATTTAATTATGTCTCATTTATTTATTTTATTATAATTACAAATACAATTTAAAAATTAAAAGTTAAGTTAAGTTTTAATAATGTTGCTTAAAACACGAAAGTATATAATTGTGTAACTCGAGCGGGCAAAGTCGCGAGTAGGTTGCTAATAATAGTAATAGCCTCTTTATTCAAACATTACAATCATGCTACAATGTTAAAATATTTATATATAAATACAAAAAAGAAACTGAAATTTTGCAGTGGTAATTAAGAAAAAAAAAATGTACACTTCTAACGTTATTTTACGTCTGTATGCCTTTTGCCAAAGGTCTTCCCCAATTGCCTCCATTTCTCCCTATCATTTGCTGTCCTGGTCCATTAACCACCTGCTACAAGCTTAATTTCATCAACCCATCTCCTGGGTGGTCTACCTCTTCTTCTGTCGCGGGTGAACCAAAACAATATCGTCTTGGACCATTTTTCCTTTCCCCTTATAGTATGTCCACCTCCATTTTAGATTTTTAATGGTTACGGTAACATCTTTGGTTCTTGTATATTTTTTTATGTCCACAGTTCTTATCCTGTCCGAAAGTCCTTTCCATAGCCTTTTCCATAGCCTTTTCCGCTTCAAGTTTCCGTATATGGTTCCTGTTAAGGGCCCAAGTTGGCAACCGTATGTTAGGACTGGCAATATACAGGTATCAAAAAGTTTTCGTTTGATAAATATGCTAATTTCTTTATTTTTCATGATTTCTTTTTGACTCCAGTATAATTTCCACGCGTGACCAATACGTCTATCGATTTCCTTGGAAGTCATATCTATTGGCGATTATTTGGCCTAAATACAGATATTCGCCTGTGTAGTTGATTATTTTATTGTTAATAATTATCTGTTCTTGCAATCCGTTTGCCATGGCTTGAGACATTCATAATCAATCCTACTTTACGGCTTTCTATTTCTAGGCTGTTCATCATCGTCTGCAGTTCTTGTTTTGATGACGAAAAGATAATTAAGTCATCTGCAAATCTGAGATGCGTTAGGTTTTCCCCATTTATTTTTTAACCCACAATCCTGCCTATCTAATTTGCGGATGACTTCCTCTAAGACGGCTGTGAATAACTTAGGGGAAATGGGGCCCCCCTGGCGTACACCTCTTTCTATTCTTATTTCCTTACCTTCTTTCTCTAGTTTGATTTTGGCTTTACTGTTCCTATAAATGTACTCAAGAATGCGAATATATTGACTTGAATCTTACTAATCTACCCCTTGAATCTTAAGTGCTTGTCATGTACTGTTATGCTCTAATGTGTCAAATGCCTTGCTGTAGTCAATAAAACAACAAATAGGTTAGGTTAGGTTAATAGAGCAGGTTGCTAGTAAATAATAAAGTTCTTTCTATTGTGATATACCAAAAATAATCTCATAAAATTGTTATTTAATTGTAGCAATTATTAGAACAAAATGTGAAATATTAAAATGGATATAGATATTTTACATAGGTCGACATTTTGGATCGTGCGCCGCCAATAGAGGGAACATAATGGGATTAGATGACAGGTGTCTGCGTTCGTTTGGCTGTACCCCGCTACCTAATTGGGCAATGGTCTCGAAAATACTGACGTATATTTTAATATTGTTTTGTATGGTGGGTATATTATTAAACAAATTAGCTTCACGCTGTATCCCGTACACAGCAGGGTAGGCAGAGGGAACCTACTGTTAAGACATTCCCACCGGTACCCACTTTCTGCCGGCATTGCGTGTTCAGTGGCAGAACTCAACGCCGCGCTTTGCCTCGACACCAGAGCGAAGAAATGGAGATATAAACGTTGACAAATATTTCACTTCCTCGAGCGGGGATCGAACCCGTCGTGTTACAGTCACACCCTTGTGCCGCTGCGCCACTGCGGCGTATTATTAAGCAATTTGTTTAATTTAGATATAAAGGTAAATTATTAAGCTTTTATGTTTTTAATTTATAATCAATATCCGGTTATAGTATTTTTATTATTATTTTGATATTATGTATAAATAATTTTTAACAATGATTGTTTTAGTTGAGTTAATGTTCATTTAATAATTTTCTCTCATTCTCATGAACAGCAGAAGCCAGAACTGGTGGTTAGAACTGGACCAAATAAAAATGATACCAAACGGGAAACGTCAGCTTTCAAATAAAATAAAATCACCAATTGATATAAGTTTAAAAAAATTATCAATAAATTAAAAAAACAAAAATTTTAATTAGCATGCTCAATAAAGACAATAAAAAGTAACTTCTAGTCTAATAAAAATAGCTACGGGGACGAGGGTAACTGGTTCACGTGTTACGTTCATTAACTCTTATTTGATTGTCGCGCCCCGCTGCCACTGTCGGGCTGATTCACTGTTAGACAACTTCATGGAGAATTAGTTTTTTATAGGAAACGCAAAAGGTTTTTATTATTTGGATCAGAATCATTATTATTTTTGCAGTAAAATACTAATTTCATCAAATATTTTTTTATATTCTCGCTGTTTCTCACAAATAGCAGAATAGGCAGAGGAAATTGGAAATATACTACTACGACACTTTGATCCCATTAAGGCACTTCCGTTCTCCACTTTCCGTCCAATTCTAAAGGCGATGCGTATTGAATGTCGGAACTTAGCGCCGTGCTTTACTTCGTTATCAGAGCGAAGAGCGTGGAAGTGAAATTATTGAATATTTATTGAAAATATTACAATTTTTACGAGGATATTGAGACCAGTCGAATCGCCTCTAGAATTCTGAGGAGAATAGGGAACAGAGTGTCTTAAAACTAGGTTAGCCTCTGCCTACACTGCTGTGTACGGAATACAATGTGTGGATGAATTAATTTGATTTAATTTAATTTAAATATTATTGCAATGGTAGCCACGTTTACAATGTCGTTAGAAACTGTAAAAAAAGCTTTTAGTTTGTATTATTAACCTTATGCTAATCGACGAATGTTCTTTATAGACGAGAAGTTTGTAGCAAATTTCGTAAATGGGGCTCCCCCTTTCAATTGGGGTAAATGTCAGTATAATAATGGGTACAGCGAGCGTGCGTGATTGAACCAAACCCTGTTAGGATTTTACAAGCCCCCGGGGATGTTCCATTTCGCATTGATTCTCTACCAAAAATGTATCATTACAGCTGGGTCTCTAGTACACTTGCCATGTGAGTCCTCGTTATAATATTTGATACAAAAAATATTATCATGTTCATATATAAGAAATAAATGTAAAAGAAAATGTATTGAGGCTTAAATATTTCTGATGTACCATTGTAGAATTTTGAATATAAAATATTGCTTAATATGTTTTCTATTTTTTGAAATAAAAATATTAACTTGTAAGTTTATATTATTGTAGGCACAGGGAGGCACCTATGCATACTTTGTGTCAAGACTCTTCGCTCCCCACATTCCACAGAACGAAGAAATAAAAATATTAAATATTTCATTTCCTCGAGTGGAAATCGAACCCGCAATGTCACGTTTACGTTTTTCCCCCATGCGCCAGGACTGGCAACTGACAGCGGAGCTGGGCGAGAAATTATAATCTCCTTAAAATTATATATAGAGAAAATATAGTTAATATATTATATTATTATTATATATTTGTCACAGCAGCTAAGAAACAATTCCAATTTCTGTACGAGACAGATACTTGTGTACACGTAGACGTTGTTGTTATTTCTGTCGGTCTGATGAGTTAAGTGAGCGAACATGGTATAGTGCCTTCTTGTGTATAGTATAAACTATATTTCTATTAGTGAATGCGTGTTAATATCTTTTTTTCAGCTTCACGCTATATCCCGCATATAGCAGGGTAAGTAGAGGGAACTTAGTGTTGAGATATTCCGTTCTCCACTTTCCGGGCATTGCGTGCTTAGTGGTGTGTCACAAAAAAAATCTATAAAGAATTCTCTGACCGGCCACTCCAGATTAATTAATTAGTTTTACAATTTGTTGTGTACATTTAATGTTATCTCCTAATTTGTTATACATACTAACTGGGGAACCTGGGAACATAGGCTAAGACACTGCATTCACCAATCAGCCGAATCATAGAACATTGGGTGTTGAGTGGCGGAACTCAACTCCACGCTATGCCTCGACACCAGAATTCCTTGAGTAGGAATCGAATCCAACCTGTCGCGTTCACAGTCCCTGCGTCACGACTGGTCTCAAATCAAATTAAAAATTGCAGAGAAATAAATATACAGTCTATTTTTATGTATGTGTATAAATATTTAAAGGCCATACATATATTTTATCTATTCCATCCAAGTAGGTGTTGACAACATTTATAAGATGCTATTTTATATTTACTATATCCTGTTGCATTACTTGCAGCGTTTCCTGTTGTATAAGTGCATATTGCTTTTATAGACTAGGAGGTCCATAATATCAGATATAACTCGCTTTTGTATCCGAATTGAGGATAAGGAGGTATTAGGGTTTATTTTCCTGTTATATTTTTTAAAGCTAATATAATATTAAGACTGCTTGTAGTGCAGTTTGTATTCTTTGTTAAAAAATCAATTAACTTAGTATACTCGATGAGGGATTTTATTTACCAACTGTAAACTTTAAAATATTAATTTTAATATTAAGAAGACAAGATACAAATATCAAAAGTCACAGTTCAATTTTTGGTGACTAAATTCTGGCGTGCAAGTTCTTAGTAGAAATCCGTTATAGAAAAAAAACCGGTTAAGTGCGAGTCGGGTTTGCCCATCGAGGTCTCCGTACCAATTTCAGGATTGTGGGTCAACGGGAACTACAACTTATAAAAGTAAATTTAAATAGAAGTGCAGCAAACTTTATACATACATGGTCGTATCTTTTGATTGCATTTACTTAGAAGCTTGAGCTTAAATTTTCTGTGCTTCTAAAGACCATAGACATAGTTATGTATTGTTTTCTGTCTCCACACTTATCGACGTACCTAACAAATACTAAATGAAAATTCCTGAAATATTAACAAAAAAACCCTTTGCCTATTACTTTTTTCTCGTATTACTTCAGAAAAAGCTAGTTTTAGTCAATTGATTTTAATGTTTAAGTGAAACGACGAGTACCTATTTAGTTTCGTACTACTGGCAAATCCCAATATAAGTTTATGTCGATACTTACATTTTTATCAAGAAGTTCGGTGCTTAATAAGTATTAGGCATTTTCGTATTTTGAAGTTGATTTAAGGGATTATAATTTAATTTTCAAAGAAAAATGGTATATTTTTTATTAAATAAGTAATAATCTTAAATATTTGTGTTGTTTGTTTAATTATTCTTCTGTAAGGTACGCATGCTGTGTCCCTCCTGTGGCAGGGTAGGCATAAGGAGTCTAGTGTTAAGATACTCTGCTCCCCACTTTTTAAGTGTCTCCTCGAAACCAGAGGGAAGAAATAAAAACATTAAATTTTTTATTTTCTTGAGTGAGAATCGAACCCAATATTAATTTAAAAAAAAACGGTTAAGTGCGGGTCGAGCTCGGGCACCGAGGCTTCCGTACTAGTTTTAGGATGGTCAATGGAAAGTACACTGTAGAACTCATAAAAATTGACAGACTTAGGTTTGAATAAAAAGAATTAGTGAGCTGTGACTGATGACTGACTGACTTTTTTCTATGAAATACCCATGACTATTTATTTTTATTTGTTTTGTAATTTCTCTCTTTGTACCAAATTTCATAACTCTAGGCACGGGAAGTACCATATCTGTTTTGATTACGTGGATGTAAAATCGATATAACTATAAATGCTAGGTGCATCTTTTGATTGCAGTAACTTGAGTTTGATTTTACTGTTTTTCAAGGGACTATAAATCTGAATATTTGTTATAAATGGTCTTGACAGATGGACGATGGACAACGAAGCGATGCTATATCTATAGATAGGTTCCCTTTTTACCTTTTGAGATACGGAACCTTAAAAATATAATATAATTACTGTCTCTAGCCTTTTATTTATTGTACTTAATAGTTCAATTTCTATCTACTAGTGAGTTAAGAAAGTCGAATTGGTAGGTGTTCAATTAAATAGGATTACATGTGTCCGGAGGCTTATTGGGAATTCAGTATTTTTGTTCGTAAGGTCTGAAGGTAGCAGCGGGCCGCGGCCGCGACGTCGATACGCGCAGCGGCCTGACGTCGCCGCGCGCCGCGCACACGCGCACACGCGCACTGCCGACCGCCCGCCCGCCCCCCGTCGCTCGGCACAGGGCGCCGCGCGACGCATGTCCCTCGTCCTCGCGGTGACACCTCCTCTGACGACCTCTAGGTCTGTGACGCGATAACTTGATTGATCATTTGCTCCTTTGTGAAACGGACTCTGCTAAAGGAAACGTTGTGTGTTAAAACATTAAAACGGATGCCAGTCGAGTGAAAATAAACATCGTAAAGTGATATTAGCGCAGGCGCGCCGCACGCGGACATGACGAGAGCGGCCATCTTGCCCGAGGACGCAGTTTCGCCTCGCCCCAGTGTATGAGTTTAAACGAAGGCTTCCCAACCTTGTAACGGGCAACGGAAGATGCGTCGAGCCTCGTCCTCGGCGACGGCGACTCCCTGAGGCGCTCCGCGGCGCCGCTATCGATCGCCATGGCGCCCCAAGTGTAAATGCGGACGGGCCTGCGTGAGGGGCATGTGAGCGCGGGCGGCGGCGGCGCCGGCTGACCATGGGCGAGGAGTACGCGCGCTCCCCGTGCGAGCGCTTCCCGGCGGTGGGCGCGTTCAGCGTGGCGCCGCCGGAGCGGCTCAGCCCGCCGCCGCCCGCGCCGCTGCCGGACCGCTTCTCGGCCTCGCCGAGGCGGCGCGAGGCGGAGCGCGCGCGGCGGCCGCGCTACGTACCGCCCGCGGCGCACGTGCCCGTGGAGCGCTACGTGCCGCGCCCGCCCGCGCCCACGCCCGCGCCTCCACAGCCAGCGCGCGCGCCGCCGCCCGGCTACTGCGCGCTGGCGTGCCGGCCGCCCGCGCCCGCTCACCGTGCGTGCTGCGGGCCCGCCTCGCCGCCGCCGGCGCGCTACGTGGACTACGTGCGGCGGCTGGCCTGCACGCCACCGCCGCCGCCACCGCCCGCGCTGCAGCTGCCATGCGAGCCGCAGGAGCCGCCTTGCTGTGTGCAAGCGCGACGTCGGAACCAGCCTCCACATGACTGGTGAGTACCGACACTTCACACATAAACACACACGCACACACACTGACTTACTATGAAAATGAAACAAACAAATCAAAGTTTACCCCCGGTGAAGGATACTTGATTGCAGTAACAATGATCTAGATTACTTACTTACTTAGTTTCACGATGTATCCCTAGCGGGGTAGTCAGAGAGGACGGAGCGCCAAACGCTACGGTCTCTACATAAAGTCCGGTCTTTCGCCTCGTCCACTGTTGTGAACCTCCACTCATCCACTGTCGTCCCCTTGGGGGGGGTTTTTCATTCTTTAACGTCACTTTCCTCCAGTATCTTTGATGCTGTGTTTTCGCACAGGTCAACATGAACAGGTCAGTTTGATCTAGATTCATGAGCGGTATTTATTTTTCTCACAAATGACGTCAAAACAGTAGATGACGACTACTAATGACCAAGATAAAAGGGTTTACTGTAGCGACGTGACGTGACGCCGGGCGAAGGGCGGGTATTGTAATTGGCTAATATTTCGTGAATGGAATTGATAGCGTTTGATTGACGACTGGATGACTGCCGAGCAAAGATCGAGCTCACCTACTATGAATCTATGGTTTTTAAACCATACTAGACTAGACTCGTATAATTGTATAAACTACCTATAAATTATTAATCGCTTATTTACTTTTTGATGATTTATTGCGCATATTAAATTTGGCCTAGAAACTGGAATGTTGATTTAAATCAAACTCATTAAATCAATGGCATTTAAGGAGTTGACAATATGTAGAGTTTAATTTCTTGTTATTATTTGTATATACAAGTAAATAATAATATTTTAGTACACACAAAATGTAACTCCTAACGAGTTAGTCATTGCTGTCATAGTAGGTATATGTATATTGTTGACCATAAACTTAACCGGATTCAAGAACATACAATTATATAAATATTTTAAGAATTGTGGAGGTTTCTCAATGGATTGCCTCTTATTTTTAAAGTTAAATATATGTTTAAAGATAAATAATCATATGAATCCATTTTGTCTTTTTATTTATTTGCTTTTTACTCAATACTCGAAATATAAGTACGAAATCATGGATATATTCGAACGTTAAGTTCAGTTTCATGATGATTTTAATTTTATGATGATTTAAATTTTTATACTCTCAAACATTTTAAATTTATTTAATAAAATTATAGTCTTCAGCTTCAGGGACAGTAAGATAAAGTTTCTGGTATTGGAAAGAAATGAGGAAAGAACGAAAACAGTGATCTAAACTAGAGTTTAAACTTCTTGATATAAATAGATATATAATTTTTTTGAAAATAATCTTTGTGCCTACTTGGAACCTGTAAATATTGAAGTCCACGTGATACTAATATTATTTTTTATCTACAAGCGTCTATGTTATCAGTTGAATTGTAACAAGATAAGAGTTGGGTGTGCCGTTTTACTATTAAAGAGTGATTTGTTAAATACGTTATGTGGCATCAAGGGAAGAAAAAATTATAAATAATATGTAGTGAGTGAGAGTTTCCATGTGCTTGATGAATAAATCAAAATAAAATATAAGTGTAGTGTTTGATAACAGTCAACATCGGCAAGTAAAATATGGATGAAAAGTAAGTCTTCCAATTATAAAAGTAAGAAATATAAACTTAAAAGATATATATTTTATATATTGTATATGTAATTTATATTTATTTTTGTTTGTATTTGGTTCTTCTCATGTTTCTTTTCATTGAACGAAATTCACTGAATTCTAAAGATCTCAATTGGAAATATTTCGAAATTGCCGATGCTGAAGTAGGTACTTTTTGAAAATAATAAAATAATGAAAACTTCAAATATTTTCTCATTTAGTGTATTGTGCAGAATTTCTCTTTGAAAACTTTAAAATATAAAAATTGTATAGACATTTTAGATGTTTCAAATAAATTTTATTTAAGTATATAGGTAATTTATAAATTTAATAAAATAATAATTAAAAATTTTATTCTGATCAAATATGATGTTCATGAAAATTTTTTGTAACATTTACTTGTCAATGGGAGTAAACTTAAAATTTAATGTTATTAGTGCAACTAAAAATCATATAATACACCGACCACGATCTTACATTTATCTATTTTCCTTTCCTTGCTCTGGAACCGAGGCGAAACGGCGTTGAGTTCCGCCAATTATTCCGCCTACAAACAGAATCCGCAGGATTCGGCGAAAACTGGGAAACGGAGTGCCTTAACACTACGAGTATGTTCCTATATATTCTCTATCTCTATAAAAATGAATTTTATCATACCCTTAGTAATATTTCAATACATTCGATAGCTCTCATGCATAATTAGCTACACAAGAAACACATTGATGGATGCATTTGAATAAGCGATGTTATCGATTTTCCGATGTACGCATGCTAGAAACAAAAACTTTTCAATCAATGTTTAGTTATACCAGACCCGAATTTCAATGGTTTGTTTTCGTTTCAATAGGACCTTTGTGTATCTATTTGTAATTGTAATAAATATATATATATTTTTAAAGTTAATATTGTCAAAGTTTCTTTATTTATCTTCTACGTAAAGTACGTAAGCTAAAGTCGATTTGAGGCAACTCGTTTCCCTTACGAAGGCGATTTAAAGTTGTGTTATTTATTTATTATTTGTTATATTTATTATTTATTTGCTGACGTTCTTTTTTGATTTGAGCCTTTTTTTTGAGCCTTAAAAGATGAGCAAAATTGAAGCTGCTAGGTTAAGTGAGATATCAGAAAAAGCTCGAGACCCCCAATTTCTCTACGGGACCCTCTGTGGGCGTTCCCGACTCGCGCTTGTCCAGTTTTTTTTTCTAGAGTTAACCACCATGACCTTACATAAAATGTATATTTAATTAATTTACACGCAATCAATTGGAATGGATTAAACGATATTTAAAATCTTTGTTTCCCTTTATACACCTACTATTTATCAAAATATATTTTCTCAAATCAATTTAATTTAAAAGTAATCTATATAGAATAATGGTAAAGACCTAATGGGTAATAGAAATAAGTCTAAGGAAGTAAGGTGTGTGATTTATTGATAGCGTTAGTGAAAAAGTAACTGGAGCAAAACAAGCGAATAAGGAAGATAAATGAATTACTTCCAGGAGGCCCATTGTACGAGCCCATCTAGATACTAAGGGGCTTTAGCCTCGGCCGATTGCGTATAACGTTAATTAAGAATATCCTTTTAATTTTATATGTATTGTAAATATATATAAACTTCTATTTTATAGCATTTGTTATTTTTTTTACTGTTTTCGGTTTTAATTAATTATTATATTAGTTCTATTCATCTGTACCTGTTATATATTTTTTGAACGCATGCAGTGCTTAAAAAAGATAAAGAGTATAAAGAGGCAGTAAGAAATTAGTGCACCCGGCTCTATATATTCCACCAGAGTACGAGCTTATTTGATATTTTTTAGCTTTACGCTGTATCCCAGTGCTAAGACACTCCGTTCCCCACTTTCTGCCAAAATATCGAGACCATGCGTGTCGCTTGGTGGAACTCACCGCCCTTTGCCTTGTTACTAGAGCGAGAAAATGAAAATATTAAATTATTCGTATTACGTCGCGTGTTACTCACTTATGGCCCTGCGCAACGATGGTATCAATTTATATAGTACCAGTTCTTAATTAAAGCTGAGCGAAATGAAATTGAACAAAAACAAAATTACGGCGTCATTAGAAATGTAACGAAAAATATTTCTGATTAAAGGTGACATTTCAATCTGTAATTGTAACGACAATATAAAAAAAAGTCAGTACAAAAAAAGTCAGTACAAAAATTTAATCAGTGTTCTTTCGTGATCGCCCGTCCGCTGTCAGCGAACATCAAAAAAGGTCAAAAGGGTTGAAGACGGCCGCCTCGTTCATTTTACAGGGGGGGGGTAAGTGACGCGGACGGACTTATAGCTACGGCGACTGGCAGAGAAATACGTTATTTAATTTTAGCGATGTGTAAACAGGATTAATGTATTATTTTAGTTATATATAATTTTAGTTTTTCACTGAATTACGTATTGTATCGTGTTGAATTAGCATTATCATTTAAAAACAGTGCAAGCGCGAGTCGGGCTCGCCCACCGAGGGTTCCGTACGAAAATTAGAGGCCTCGGGCTTTTTCTGAAATTCGGGCTTAGCTTAGCCAGAGATCTGATACCTCACTTCATGCAGTTGTAATAACAAATTTTGCCCCTGTTTAAGGTATGTTTTTTAGGATTTAACCACAAATGTATAGTATTCTTTTTTTTCCTAAACTAGTACTACCTACTTTTTTCCTAAACTAGTACGGGCATATCATATTTTTAAGTACCTCATAGAAACATGATTTAATTAGAAAATCATGGGGCCGTAGATCTGAGTATATGGTTTAAATTTCAATTCAATATCTCCAAGCGTTCCTGAGATACAGGCTCTTGACAGACAGACAAGACAGACGGACAACAAATGATCTTATAGGGGTTCCTTTTTTCCTAAAAAGGTACGGAACCCTAAAAAGGTAATTTCAAAGATTACAATAAAAAATATATTTACTAATGTAAAATGAATATAAGATGTAATTAGGTAATAACCCAATATAATAGAAGATAATATAATTAATTATTCAATTACCGCTCTCCGTCGTTGGTTTCTTAGTCCTACATCAACATTTGTATAGAGAACGATATCAGTTCAAATAAAAATCGTACATTTGATTAATTTTCCACTTCAGAAGTTTCAACAATTCAGTTTTAATTGTTATTTCATTTGGATTCGTTCGGGCTTTGTTTATTCGATTTATATTGAGAAATGTTAATGTTTAATCTTTTATATATATATGGGAAATATTGTTTAAAATGTTCGATTTTTCCAGTAAAATGTATCCGTAGAGTACATGTAGTAGTAATACATGTATGCAGGCACAATCCTATATAGAACCTGATACGTTTGAATGAAACAATGAAATGGCATACTTGTGTTTCCAATTTGCCATTTTAATTGTATTTTTAAATCTTATTTCGTTATATAGAGACAATGCTATAATTAATGAATATCCATGTCTATTCAGCATTCAGGCGTCTCCCTCAGTAGGATATATTATCTAATATTCTAATAGTAAATAAAGCGATTTAACTAGATATAGGCGTTGCCAATTTCGGTGATTGTTTATTTCGATTTGGATTTGTTGTCACCTTCATACCTACATAGCGATGATAGGTTTACGTGTATAAAATTAGCTTTACGCAGTATCACATAGTTGGCATGTTTACACAGGATAGGCAGAGGGAGGTAGGAGCCTAGTGTTAAATTCGTCCGTTCTGTAATTACGCTGTGCTTTTGCCTCGACACAGGAGCGAAGAAATGGAAATATAAAATATTTAATTTCCTCGAGTGGGGATCGAATCCACAAACAGTCGCGTTCTACAGTGACACACTTGTGACTCATAAGTTCATTAAAAAATACTAAGTATTTGGATATTTTATTATAACAGCATTGTATTTTTTGTCTTAAATATCATATGAACTTCGAGTTTTATGTATTTCCGAACATAAATATTCCACTGCGCTAAAATGGTGAAACTGAAAACTTTAGTTCTTACGTCCAAATGCAACGCTAACGACTTTATGAGTGAGTTCTAATGACCTATACGGCTCTCTATGTTCCGCTCCTCTTTTTAATAAGATACTACTGCTTAAATACTTGCTGGCATAGTGTAAATGTGAAAAAAAAATCTATTTAATTTTTTTCTATTTTTTTTTATCCTCACGATATATGCACTTAGTAGGGAAAGCAAAGGGAACCTACTGTTAAGACATTCCGTTCCTAATTTTCCGCCGAATTCTTGAGGCATTACTGTTCGAATTGAATTGGTTGATTGGCAAAACTCTTCGACGCGTTTTCCTCGACACCATAGCAAATATTTAATCTCGTCGATTGGGGTTCGAACCCACACGTTTACAGTCATACTTGAACCCCTGCGCCGTGACAGGCTGCGTGACTTTCAGTCGGCGAGTAAAAAAAAACCTTTCATTTGTACTAACTTCGTGCATTATTCTTAGGCATTCCCGTTCAGAATATTGAAATGGAGAGCGGAAGTTTGTCGGCGAACTGAGAACTATGTATAATAAGAACATGTACTTACTGAAACTACAATCATTGTATTAAACAGAATACCATCTCTTCAAAAGTTGACTGCAATAACATACATTTGTGGGAAAGTCTGTTACTTTAATTCTTATTGTTTTGTTGATATTTTAGACAAAGCTAGTAATTAAATTTTAAATGGTAATGTTTTAATGAAAGATTGGTAGTATTATCATTTGTTGTTTTTTTTAGTTTCACGCTCTATCCCGCACTTAACATGGTAGGCAGAAGGAACGTGGTAACCTAGTGTTAAGACAATAAATTCACATTAGAAAGTGCCCTAACAGTAGTGACGGTTTTCCCCCAAATTGCCTCTTTCCGCCGAATCTTAAAGGCATTGCGAGTTGGAATGCCAACTTTGGAGTTGCGAAAATAAGAATATTAAAATATATTTCATTTCCTCGAGTGGGAATCGAACCCTTAAGCTGTGTCGTGTTAACAGTCGTTCGTCGTACCTCTGCGGTATGACTGGCCTTGTTATCTTTTAAGATACTTAATATATATTTTAAATTTAGATTTCAATATATTTGCAATGAAATTTTTACTTCGAAGGTAAGTATACAGATAAAACAAGCACAATCATTCGCATTCCCTCATCTCCTTTAAAAAATATATAATTATATAACTCTAGGAATTATTTTAGCAGCATCCATTACTTCTTTGCTGACAGTTGTTCGACTTCGCAATTTTCACATTTCTGTCTCTTTCCGAATTCACCTATGTGTACGAACGACGTACAGTACGCGACACTTGCAAATTTCTTGTAGAATTATGGCCCATATTCTCAAAGCCATAAGAAATAATGAAAGTCGTTTCGTGTGGTCGACTGTACGAGTCGAGAGCGGCAGTCGACCCAGTTGCCCGTTGCAACGTTTATATGCCTTCACAACTACCCTACGTAATTTAACTCTATGAAAATGCGAGTCTAGCACTGTGATACAACGGTGATTTTGTTTATATTTAAAAAAACGTAGCTATTTTCTGAATTATAATATTACGTGGTTTTTTTTGGGTTATTGGATAATGTGAAATGGTGTTAAACTTTTTTCGTTGAATATACGTATAACATATAAATATATTGCTGTGGATTCGATTCCCGCTCGAGGAAATAAAATATTTATTTACATTTAAATTTTCATTTCTTCGCTCTGGTGTCAAGGCAAAAAGCAGCGTTGAGTTCCGCCACTCAACACGCAAAGTCTCCAGAATTGGCGGAAGGTGGAGAACGGAGTATTAACCACTAGGTTCCCTCTGCCTACCCTGCTGCGTGCGGGATACAGCGTGAAGCTGATAAAAAAAAACCCGAATGAAAAATATTCTATCCCTACTTTTTGTAGTTACTGTTGATATTGTTACTTTTTAAATTCACGTGAAATAATTAAAAAGCAGTTTAAAATTTCAATGTCGGTCGCTATCTTCTGATCGCAGCCGTTTAGCGAAGCGTTGTCTTGGCGCACGCCCAGCCCACTTGGCAACAAAATTCCTTTTGAATTATCTGATACAATTTCTAGCTCTTTTTATCTTATTCTGATTAAAGACCCAATTTTTCTAAATATATGAGATATTAATTTGGAATATTTGTTATCAATAATAAATATTTGTTAAATTTAAAATTATTATGTATTTAATGAATTACAATACTCCGTTCCCCGTTTTCCTTCGATACATGGAGGCATTGTGTGTTGGGCGGCGGAACTCAACGCCGCGCTTTGCCTCGACACCAAAATGAAAATAGTACACTCGAGCTTTATTAAGAAAGTTGCAGAGAAATTTCATATTAATTATTTCATAAACAATCAATTATATGTTTATATTTTTTTAAATATATAAACAAAATATATATTTTAAATCTATTATGCAACGTACATAGTATGACAGCTGCCACTTCTACAGCATCTTATGTCCAATTTTATATAATAAATAATCATTTATTTAAATTCTTTAGTGTTGGAAGATTGTTTATCAAAAACTTTAAAGTTTTACGTTAATTCTATTCAAAGTTTATTTTTCTTTAGAGAGAATTGGAAGTGGAACCACAGCGGTAGTGAACTGGCAACTAATCTCGCTAATGTGTTAAACTCAGTTAGCTTTCTAGTAGGTACTAACAACTGTGCTTTATCATAATTAAAGCAGAAGTTGATTTTTTTTTATAGTTCTATAGGATAAAGGTAAAATGGGGACCCTATTCCGTTGTCCACCTGTCCGCCTGCCTATCTGTTACCTGGCTGTATCTCATAAACCATTATAATTACAGTTGAAAATGTTATTTTCACAGATAATATATTTCTGTTGCCGCTAGAACAGTAAATACTTAAAAGAAAGTGGGTCCATACCGAGCCGTTTTTATAGAACTCGCACTTGGTCAGTTTAATTTAAATTTAAAATTTATATTAACAAAATTTTTGTGTATTAAAATTGTTTATTATATAACTTTTACACCACAAATGTGCCTTTATAGGAGGCGTGTGAATTAATATATTTGATTAAGCAGTATTACTAATGTATTTTATAAGGATTTTAGTACTTTACTTGTATATAGGTCATCTATTTCAAAAGCTTATTGGGTTATCTCCACTGCTATAGATAGATGCGAGAGAATAAATGAAGCCAAAGCAAAACTATTAATGGCGGCTGCCTCTCGGTCGCTGGTCGTCCAGCTGGGTCTCGCACGGGGAACCGTGAGTCTCACCCGGCTGAGCTGATCACCCAGGAGACATTCTAGCTCATCCTATCAGTCTCTCAGCTCACCCCCCACGAAATTTCACAGGTTTTCCCCGACTTCCCCCTTGGCTCCAAGGCCAACCGAGCCGGATGACAGAAATCACTATTAATGTCGTATCTACACAAAACAAATTTCACACTAAGTCTCCTTCACTCACAGATGCGCTCAATTTTCGATCACGTACAACTAAAATCGACTTTTCGACTAAACGACATCGACATTGAAGTTCTTCAATCTCGGAGTTTCAGACGAATTACCTCGGGCCATCACACCCCTTGTCTCTAAAATAAAAGTTCTCCCCGATTCCTTTGAACGAAAGGACGTTTGGAGCGGTCTTATTTCTCAACTTTGAACCACCAACTTAAAAATAACTTTGGACGTTTCATTTCAAATTTTAACATGAATTGTTTGTAGAAATGTTACGTTTCATACCTAAGCCATTGAAATTCTAATATATAAGAGACACGCGCGCGGCTCGCTCGCTTCAGTTTATACATTATAGCCTACGAGTATAGTATAATTACTAGAGAAGTTAGGTTTATTTTATCAGCAACAAATAATGTATAAACAACAAATCTTTACAGTATCATTTTAAATATTTTTATAGTGCAATTCTACACTTAGTAAAGAAATATACTTTAATAGAAAACATAGATATGAGCGCTATATGGTTCATTGGAAAATGAGGAACGGAGTGTCTTAACACTTGGTGTGTGACATAAACATTAAATGTAGTTAAATTACAATATTATATTTTTATTATTTTTACAGTTACTTTTTTTTAGTAGGTCGCACGTGGCGAAGCGATCAATCACTCGCCGGTAACCGCATTACTACGCTTGTAATTGTGATCTCGCCCGAGGGTATTGGCTATCTTTGTTATCGATCGCTCCCATTCTCGGGATCTGTCTCGGATCTCGATCAAAATTTTATGGCGCTCTTAAATTGTGACGTTATTTCTCTCTCTCTCTCTCTCGTCATATTTATATTTATAAACACAGCGTCTGCAAAGCAAAAAAAGCAAAGCATTGAATTGAAAAAAGGCAAAAGTACTATAGTCCGCATAGAGTATAAGCCTGCTAAGTGTTAAGCAAGTTACCTACTAGGAGAAATAGAAAGACTTTATGCTTATATCTAAAAACATTTGGCTTGCGTCGTTGTTTGTCTTAAACAACCGGATCGTACGTATTCACTCACATCTGTAGGTTTAAAATATTTAAAAAAGTCTGATTTTTAGAGATATCTTAAAACGGAGGCGGCATATGAATTCTTTTACCTACAAAATTTTTAGCATTTCTGTTATACACCGCTATAAATCATTGCCGTTGACAAGGACATTTTTAATTGTTCGCGTTGTTATGAAAGGGTTGCTTTAATATTTATTGTAATTTTTAGAACCTTGAAAATGCGGAGCTCAGAAATTAACTTATATTTGAATCGCAAATTGGATATAAACTTAACTCGCAACGCCTCCAGAATTCGGCAGAAAGTGGGGACCGGAGTGTTTTAACACAAGGTTCCCTCTGCCTATCTAGCTGTGTGCGGGATGCAGCGTGAAGCTGATTTAATTTAGATTTTTTAAATTTAATTATCAAAGCCATTTTGTTTTGTTCATGTATATTAATTATACACTCTGAATTATAAAATTACTGTTTTAAACGGTTTGCTGGCGGCAATAATGTGTCATGTGTGACCACCAAATTTATACGATAAATTCGTTTAAATTTATTTCATTTAATGAGTGTAAATTTCTCTTAAATATTTATTTTGTTCTATTTATATTTCCGTAAAGTACGTCAATACCGATTCTGCAATACGTGGAATGGTGTAATTTCTATTAAGGTTTATTTAATAAACGTAACCGATAAGGACAAATTAACTAAAGCTTATTAGTTATGGTTATATTTTTTATAACTTTAGATGAACTAAAAATAAATTTTTAGATTAACATAATAATATATTAATAACTTATTAATTAATATAAAATAATTTTAATGAAATGAGTGATTACTAAAATTTGCAACTAATGTCACTGTTAGAGAATATCGTGAAAAAAAGAATGATCTTACACTATTTTATTTTTGCTTAACCCGCATAATGGCACAGATTAGTGGAAATTATGAAACGAATTTAGAATAGCGTGTTGTTTTTGCAAAATTTTGGGCGTAACTATACATAAATGGCGTCCATTTTAGTTTTTGCAGCGTCCAGATATCGGCAAAAAGTGGGGAATTTTACATATCGAAGCCGACTTTTTGCGGTGCACATGTAATGTTGCCCCGTTAAAAATGAAATATGTTTCCTTTTCATAACTGTAGATGCTATTAAATTTATACGAGAGACTATGACTTTTCTGATGGTCCATATAACACTATAACGACTTCCTTTAATATGTCCACTCGCATTTGCTACATTGTAATTTGACATTAAGCTTAAAAGCGATTGGATGTATTCAATAGGAAAAAATAAAATTGTGAAATGCTTATCGAAAAAGATACAGGAACAAATGTTATTGAAATTTTTTGTCGATATTCTAAAAAAAGTGAAATAAATCAGCAAGTTCACGCTGTAGCCCGCACAGAGAAACTTGTGCTAAGACACTCCGTTTCCCACTTTCCACTGAATTCAGGATTGCGTGTTGAGTGGCGGAACTCAACGCCACGCTTTTGCCTAGACACTAGAGCGAAGAAATGGACATATAAATTTAGATAAACATTTTCTTTCCTCGAGTGGGGATGGAACCCTCATTAGACAAGTTGATATTCTAAAAGTCGCTATTATAAGTAAAACATTACTTGTTTCGGAAAATGGTATTAGGAAAGAAAATATCTAATCTAAATATTAACGCTTATATAATCTACATGTTAGAATCTCTGATGTCAAATGTAGGCGCCGTAATGGGATACATTCATCCTATAATGGCTCGACAGCCGACATTTTAAAATATGTCATTCGGATCATTTGGCGTTTAATTATTTTCGCACCGTTGTCCATCCGTACGTAACCCAGTTTCGGAACGTGGCCGAGGACCGCTTTATGAAGGTTTTTGTAGCATCCGAACACATTTTATAATGTTTTGCGTTAATTAGGTTTCTATTCTCTCCGTATCTTAATTGTTTTTTCTTTGTATCGTTTAACGACCAGTTCTTTGTTTTACGGTCAATGATCTTTTTTCTTTCACTTTCAGTAATAAGATTTATTTTTTATTTTGGTTTAAAATACAATGTTGGTTGAGAGTCAAATGTCAAATTACTTTTTCTTAGTTTTTTTTCATTTTTTACTATTTCTCCCATTGATTTCCCAATAGACTATTTACTAGTAACATATATATGTATATCTTCCACGTTATGTCTTCTACATATGCTTACGTTATAATATTCAAATAATATTTTTCATCTTTCTTAAAAAATATACATAAATGATATAAATCTGCTTATTCATATACAATATTAGCGGCCCTCCCGCGGCTTCGCCTGCGTGAACTACGTTATTATTAATTTCTGTCTTCGTCCATGCAAAATTTCAGACTCCTAGCATTTGTAGTAACGAAGTTTCATACAAACTTTCAACCCCAAAAACAACCCCTTAGAATTCGAATATTGCAAATTCCCGTCTTAGTGAACACTTACGTCCTATAAATAACCTCCTTGTAAAATTTTAAGCTCCTAGCTAGCTAGCTCTGATAGTTTCTGAGATTTCGTGATGAGTGAGTGAGTGACCTTTCGATTTTATATATATATATAGATGTAAGTTATTTTTTAGTTCAGTTCAAATGTAGCTGTTGTNGATGTTTGTAATTGTTTGACCGTTCTCTTTTTCGCGATGATGCAGCCACCACGGTCATTGAACGTTAACATATCGTTGGCTTCGTTCAAAGAGATTTACTATCTCTTTAGTCTTCACAAAAAGGTGATGAAAATTCAATGAACAATGCACAAACATAACAGGGTATGTACGGACGCTGGAAGTGCGGTGATAAGTTTTTACAAAAAAATATATGTATATAGAAATTTACTTAGCACATATAAAAATATGTAAGTATTTATTATGTTTGAGTGTATTATTGTGAAATATCTAATAGTTTTCTTCGCATTGATTGAACATTTTCAACAAAAAAAAAAATAATGTTACAGAAATATGTGACATACATTTTTAATACACATTTATTTCTAAAGTAGGTATATATTTTGAATATTTCCCGTGTTTTCCAAATAATATTTCATACCTGTAAAAGTCTCAGAAAGATAGGTAGGTCTCGTCTGTGGCGATCTTTATTGATATTCTTTTGTTTTAATCTCTATAATTACTTACTCCTCGTTCTCATTTAATTTTCTAAGAATTTCTTGTTATATATAATTATCTAAGACGTAAGCTATGGCAACTAAGTATGAAAAAACATATTTTATATTCTGCAGCAAACCTTAATCTGGCAACCTATTTAGCTGAACCGAGAAACCCAACTATTTTAAATATAATCTGTTTTCTAAATTGATTTTGAACAGGAAATTTTCGTTTGCAGACACTCCCTTCTTAACTACACCAAGACCTATTATGATATACTAGTGGACCCGGACGCGGCTACGCCTGCTTGAACTATAAGAATATTTTCGCGTCGGTCATACTCATACTATGCCGCCCGAAGACTAGGTCGTTTCGAATTAGTGACATCTCGTTAATTATTTATTAGAATGTTATACAGTAAACTGTAATTTCAATCTAGACAAAATGTTAAAAGTAACTATTATATTTATTTTCATAAGGATGAATATCAAAATGTCGCGGTAACGGTCGCGTAGCGACGCGACGGTTGTTATTAACATGGCAGAATAAATTGCATGTCAAATTAAAAAAGTACTATAAAATATATTAGTATATATGTATAATGTAATGTTATTAAGCCTATAGCACTTTTGAAGAATGCAGCTTTCATACAAAACAAAAACAAAGTAAATCAGACCAGTAGATACAGAGATCTTAGCGTTCAAACAAACAAACTCTTTCGCTTTATTATATTAGTATGCGTTTAGTGGGTTTACGTATTTGGAAATAAAAGTAATAAATTAATACTTTTACTTACCTTTTACGCTGTATTCCGCACACAGCAGGGTAGACAGAGGGAACATAGTGTTAAGACTCTCCGTTCCCCACTTTCTCAGAAGGGAACATAGAACTCAACGCCGCGCTTTGCCTCGGCACCAGAGCGAAGAAATAGAAATATAAACGTAAATAAATATTTCACTTCCTCGAGTGGAAATCGACGCCACGCCACGCCATGACGGCCCCAACCTTTTACGTACCTTTAATACTCTTTTACTTTCACTCTCATACAAACATCGACACGCTCACGTATTTGCTTATACTATTGTTTTAATGTTATTATAGTTTTAATAATTATAATTTTTTTCTATTTTTAATTTTTACTATTTAATGCTACTATTATATATTTTTTTTATTTTATTGCTTTGAATTTTGATGTAAAATAAAATTGTTATGTGATTTATATTGAATATATTATTATATAAAAGGACGTCTGCGTGGCGGGAGCTAATAACTGCACACAGTCAATACTACTGCAGTTATTACTGAATAAAGCTATTGTTATCTATATTATCAAATATTAACTATTATTATCAAATATTAATTGAATAAATATTGTTATTATATCTATCTATATATATAAAAGGACTAGTCCTCACTGACTGAGGTAAGACGCACGCACATCCGTAACCGCTGTGCGTAGAAACGTGGAATTTGGACAGATGTTTACTTTCGTAATCTGGACATCCACCAAGAAGGTTTTGAAAAATTTTAACCCTAAAGGGGCGAAATAGGGGTTGAAAGTTTGTATGGAAGAAAAATTAAATCTACACCGATTTTCATAAAATTTGAAATTTAGATTTTTAAAAGTATTTAATTGAATACGTGTTTCATCGTTTTCTCGAATTCTCCCTCTAAGGGTGCAAATAAGGGGTTGAAAGTTTGTATGGAAAAATCTTTAAATGGCCACCGATGTTTATAAAATTTGAAACTTAGACTCTTAAAAATATTTAATTGAACATATGTTTCATGGTTTATTACAATTGACCCCTAAGGGTCCAAATAAGCAGGCGAAGCTGCGCGCGCCCACTAGTTATATATATTACTTTTACTGTGAACAAAGCACACACGGCCTACTTTAAAAACCAAAGCTTAATCTCACTGTTAGCTGACATTCAAAATCATAAATAGACAAGATTTTAGGTACTTAAGTTTAATACAGTACTGTGCCGAACGTCTGATGCTGTTTTGTAAAGAGGTCAAGTTGTCTCTTTCAGTTTTTTATGTAACGTTGCCATCCGAGACGCAGTTTTAAATTCTTATTTCCAGTACAAGGTACGTAACGAAATGTGTTTTTAAAAATATAAACATCTTTTTCTATTTTTACATTTTAAACACACTGACTGACGTACGTCGTATTCGTACGTAAGTATTTACTAAAATGTTCATTTTGTTTATTCTTGCTTATTTCGTCTTTATTTTTGTTTTTATCAATTTCACATGTGTTATTTTAATATGTACTTAAAAAATATATCTTTCAGCTGAAAAGTTTTTATTTTGCAATGTAATTAATTAATGGGGTCAGTCTTGGCGCAGGGATACAAGCGTGTGACTGTAAGAGCGACACGTTGTGGGTTTAATCTCCATTCGATGATATTTAATTTTTAAATTTCCTCGTTCTGGTAACGAGATAGGGCACGGCGTTAAACCCTCCAATCAACACAAAATGCCTCCAGGATTCAGCGTTCAAAGTGAGGATCGAAAATGACTTAATGGGAAGAAATATTCTAACACTAGTTGTCCAGTTTCTCTCTGCACCCTACTATGATATGGATACATGTACCCATATAAAAAGGCAAAAAAAAATAATGTTAGTAATATCTAGATGTCTTATTGAAGGCAGGCGATACTTGTTTTTCAAAAGGTCGCCCCGGGACGGTAGGGTGTGCGGGCGTCGACCTCGAGGGGGATCCCTCTTGAATACGAAAGTGCTCTTGCAAAACTCTATCGCTGGCAAATATGTAGATGCGATGAAGATATATATTATAATTGGGTTCTTGCAGTTAGCGCTGTGTGCATTATGGATTTATTTATTTATTTTGGTATATTATATAAAGTACCTATTGATTTTGAAGATGGTACTAGTCGGTTTTTGTTATATATTGTTAGATGTATTGGTAATGTAAACAAATTTAAGTTTTATGCGTCCGTATGGAATCATTTTGTACAAAATTAACTATAATTGTAAATTCGTAATGTTTTTTTTCTATGAAATAGTTATAATTTTTCACTTTTTGTATTTTCTCTTTATTTGTATTGTAAGGTCTCTATTTATGCCATATTTCATAACTGGGGGTCCACGGGAAGTACCTTTTGTTTGCGTTGACTTAGAAGCTTGGTTTTTATTGTAATTAATATCTCTTCACAATCTCAAGATAAATGTTCGGACGAACAGCAAAGTGATCCTACTAGGGTTCCGTTTTTTCTTTTAAGGTACGGAACCCTAATAAAAATAATTTAAGTTTACATTTTACTTACGCACTATATAAAAATAAACTGAAAATAAACAATACATGTAATGGAAATAATGTTCATTTTAATATTTTACAATGGACCGTGTTAAAATATGAAAAGAAGGAATACAATCGTTGTACGCACATTGCTTTTAATATTTTTTCTGCATTGTACTGTCAATTACCAACGATATCCGGGGTTTTATGGGTCCACTCGAACTGCGAACCCTTGTACTCGTAAATTGATCACATCCGACCTTCCAATAGTTTGGGCTTCAGCATTAGCTATTTCTTTCTGAAGGAATGATCCTTATATGAATATAAAACAATGTTAAATATTTATTTGCTGAAGCGTATTCGATTTACTAAAGTGTGCCAGTACGACAAAATGTCAATTTTTTTCTTTATAAAACAAAAAAAAAATTTTTTTTGTTGTTTTTGTTCTTTAATTATGGCAATCCGAGCGTGTGTTCAGCACTAATCACTTCGCCAATGTCACGTTGAAATAAATATTTTTTATAATAATCCTAATATTTTGAATGGTAATTTTGAGTGACGTCGACATTACCTCACTTTCTTTCTAAGATAAGTAAACATTTAAAATAATTGTGCAAGTATTTTATTCAAATAGTATTTAAATCTACCGTCATTCAATCGAGTATATATCATCTGGGCCACATTTGACTAAAAGTTTCATCAGATACCTAGCCCGTGATCCATAACACTAAAGCTCATCTAATATTTTAGAATGAAACCGCAATATGTGGTTTTCTTCTAGAACAGCAAGGCTTTGATAGGACAATCTGAGTTAATACAAATTAATAATAATATAATATTAAAGTAGAATATTTGATTTGGAGGTTAAAATAAAAAAAAATAATTAGCTTCGCGCTGTATCCCGCACACATCAGGGTAGGTAGAGGGATTCTAGTATAAAGTTCAAAATCAACATTTAAAATATCTGTAAAAAAAAATCTAACAAGTAAAGCGTATTACACTGTTCATTTAGAATATTTAGAGGATAAGCATGTATGGAATTAATGTCTATTGAATGTAATGCAGGATAGCTGCCCGCTAATGTTTATAGGTTGTACCATTGATTTTGAAAAGAGCAACTGTTGAGTTTCTTGCCGGCTCGTCTAAGCAGAACTGCGCTCCGAACCGGTGGTAGCTTTTTGTTGACATGTACATTCGACGCTTCAAAAGTGCTTATAATAATTGCCTATTTAAATAAAGAATATTTTTAATTTGTATTTGAATTTGAACAGACACTTCGTTCCCTATTTTTCACCAAATTGAGGCGCTTTGAGGTTAAAATACTAATAAAATAATATTGTTCTTCTCTTTGACCGTTTGTCTAAGGCAAAATATACACATATTTGAATTAAGAACGGCAAATCCTCCACTAGGAAGGAAATTTGTCCTTTCGAGAACATAATATGACCGTATAATAATGTCAACCCTTTTTCCTTAGACCGTACATAGATAGATATTAATGTATTTTGATATTAGATATACCGGAAGACTATTGGGACCTTTCATGTTTATTTAAGATATATTTATACAGGACTCGTTTTACTTAACATTATGAAGCTGTAAGTATATAGACTGAATGTAGTGGTTTTAGATTTTAGATTTTTTAATGTAGGCAAAGTGCGGCGTTGAGTTCCGCCACTCAGCACGCAATGTCTCCAGAATTCGGGGGAAAGTAGGGAACGGAGTGTATTAACCACTAGGTTCCGTCTGCCTATCCTGCTGCGTGCGGGATACAGCGTGAAGCTGATTGATGTTACTACTCTTACATTGACTTTTCTAATAGTATCTAATTAATAGTATAACTTATAAATTATCCTTAATTATTATATCCCTCTTTAAGTCACTGCTGTAGCCCACCCCAATAAGTGTATTTCGGACTATTTTTACTTTTTCTTTAGTTTGAACCAAGTACTAGATTCGCGACTTCAGAAATGTTCTCTGAAAACTTTGAAGCTTTCTGAATGAAAGCTTGAGTAAAATTTTTGCTAGTTTGAAATTGTTTTCGAGTACAAGCCTTTTTCTTACTTATAATTTAGATATAAAATGTGAAATGGTCGAGCATTTTAGTCTTTATAGTCGAATTTCGCAACTATTTCAGATGTTTGTTCTTCGTCTTATTTACGTGCTCCAAAGGTAGCGGGAGGATTATAAATTATTTTAAATTACATAAGTCATAAGTATTTAAAAAATACATATCAATAGATAATATTTACGTACAGGCTTTATTGTATTTGCTAGTTAGTGTACGTATCTCCAATATTACTGGCATATTAGGTAAATATTTGGTCTGGTGGTAGAATAGAGCGAAGTCAAATTTAGATATTTACTTACTCGATTCTTATTTCACTGTTCAAATATGTTTTTGATGAAATATTACTACTTTTTATAAAGAAATTATTACCAGTATTGATATCGCAGAAAATTAAATCGATTTTAAAAATATCTAATCTAAATAAAATGTATAATCATAAATATACCCGATTAATCCGGTTAAAATAGTTTAGATTTAAAACGTAAATTAATTTTATTGCCAGAAATAGCTGCTTCTAGATCACGTCATAGCTTTATTTCAATATAGTATTAAAATTAATGTTTAATATATACTTTTTATTTGTAAACTTATATCACATCCAGTTGCTGAAATAACTGTAACCTATAATATTAATCCATATATGTAGTCAAAAACTTAGCGTTTCAGTGCTGGAAGCAACTTCTTACAAAAGTAAACCAAAACAACAGAACTTTGATCGTAAGACGACTTCGTCGTGATGAGTTCGTAATTATTTAAGTAGTTTTTCCTATACTAATAAAAGAGGAGCCTATAACTTTTCTTTTCTGACAATTGATTTTATTGCCAATGAAAGAAATATATTAATTCATATGTATATCTTTATATAGCAGAAATATAAATCAATTAATATAATTAAAATTTTCTTAAAATATACCTATGTGTAAAGTGCGTAATAAGCGTCTTTGATAACAAGAGGGTCTGGAATTCAGCACAAATATTCCATATTCCAGCCGATCATTCAGAGTCAAATTTAGTTGATTAAGATATACGATTTACAGCATTAGTAGAAAACTGTAATAAGTTAACTATTTTTTTGAATAGAACATAGACAGACATTGATTTAATACTCATAGATAAAATGCTTTGATTCAAATCAAAGAATTCAGCTCAGAAATTTATTGTGACTACTTTTATCTTAAATTACTTCTTTCTGCCAATAATAAGATGGATTATCAGAAATATCCTGTCTTTCGCTAAAAATACCAGGTTTGGTGTTTTCTGATGAAGATATATGACGGCAACGACTTAGGCGGAGGACCCTTCGCTTATCGCTCCGAATGTTGGACAAAGATTAAGTTTTTTACCCGTAAAATGATATACTCGTATGTATGTGAAAAGAAAAGATATTTGCAAACTTTACGGAATAGATATTGCAGTACATCCGTCCTTGGGGTATTATTAGCATTTTACTTTTTATATCTTTGTATATTAAGCTATAATTGTTTCTTGATATGCTTTTGCGAAATGAAGACAAAGTGATAAATAATTTATTAATGAAATATAAATGGGGATATAATAGAATTTTAGAACTCAACGTATCTTTTATAAGCTAAAAAAAATATTTACATTTATCTAAATTCAAATTTAAATTAAGATCAGATCTCTTCTCCATATTTAATAAAGACTTGTTCATTATCAGCTTCACGCTGTATCCCGCACACAGCAGGGTCGGCAGCGGGAACCTCGTGTTCAGTAAGAAAAGGCTTGTTTTTAAATATATATTATTTTATATTTTATAGACATTTATTATTTTAATTTGCCGCAATGAAACACACTGCGCTCTACAAAAGTTGGGAGTTGGGAGCAACTCGAAACAATGTGAATAATGTAAGGGATTTGAGAAAAATGCTTTAATGATGCTCCTTCCTTTGAAATGTGAAGTTTAGTAATCTTTGCTGAAAATACTAACCGCCGGTGTACTTTAATGATATTAGATGGAGATTTTAAGACATTTTAAGATTTGTTTTTATGATTTTTACACAATTATAGTAGGCGTATGTTTGTGAGCTGAGCATAAGATCATCGTTGAAGCTTAATAATGCTTAACAAAAATCGTTTTACTAAGACGTATGTAGGAAGATGGGTGTATTTTTGAAATTTGAAAATTAATTCTCTTATCTTTTATTTGAGGCAACGCTTAGTTAACAAAAAGAGATATTACAATTTTGAAAACACTATAAGATTCCATGTTATTTTATGTAATAAGCAAAGAAAAAGAAAAAAAATACAGTAAACAAAAACATAGAACTGAACTTTATATTTTTTTATTTTGATTGAAAATTCCCTGGTATATAAAATCAATGTTATTGTTATATATAAAATCTACGTTTTATGTAATTTTTATTTTAACCTAATAATATTAATAATAATTCCTTTTTGTTTCAGGTATGTATATTTAAGTCAAACGTTTAAAGACGGTATGTT
The DNA here is from genome assembly GCA_013403645.1 of Heliconius nattereri. NCBI lineage: Eukaryota > Metazoa > Arthropoda > Insecta > Lepidoptera > Nymphalidae > Heliconius > Heliconius nattereri. The sequence continues at coordinate 618,033 of JAAIXI010000220.1, forward strand.
ATGTTCATAACAGTATATGATTAGAATTATTATTTACTTCATCTACCGTGGCTTATGGGTTTTTGTATGGGCTGGATCTGGGTCGATTAAGCAATAAGTGGCAGAAGTTGCCACTTATCAGAAGTCAGATAAAAATTGCTTATAATTAGTGGTGATTTTTTTAAAAGTAAGTCTTGTAATTAGGACTGCAATATCCTGCTATATAATAAAAAATATATACAATATTTACGATATGGAACCAACATCCCAAATTTGATCCTTTTTTATACCCCCCCCCCCCCTCGGCTGTGCGGTTATCATAAATAAACAAATAACTCAGAAACATAATCCCAATAATGTCAATCAGTCCGTACGTCACTTTCTAGCATAGATTTAGAAAAATGTATCGAATGAGTGGAATGAAAATCAGCTTGCATTTCTGGGGGAAATGAATATTTTATATATCATTTCGCAATCCCGGGAATTCATCTCGCCTGAAAGATTTATACCGGTAAAAATCTCAAGTAACGACTTGCACTTAGGTATCACGATATTTCCTGCAGGTTCTTAGTCGTGAAGTGAATAAGTTTTGTAAAATTTTGAAGCTTAATATTACATAATTATCTTTTTGATCTTTTTAGTATTATTTTTATCTAAATTGGTTCAAACCCAAAGTAATAATTTAATATTTAAAATTTTTAGGAGCTGTATGTGTGGCTTTTTATTATATATATATATTTTTAATTTCAGACAATATTTAAAGTGGCGGAAGTAAGCGCTACATATTATTTAATTGTACCATTTTAACAAATATTCTTTGTATTCAAATTTATCTGTACTTTTATCTGTAGAAGATAATTTCAAGAGTGGTCTATGTTTAGTAGATGGGCTATTATATTAAGTACAACGATGAAATTTACCAATTCTAAATAAATATTTTTATATTTCCATTCCTAAATAGATTTATAATCAATGTAGTCAGCAATTTTGAGAAATAGTCAACGCCCTTTATGTAAGTAAGCCAGAATTCTATAGATTTAGCAAAATCTCATATAAATAAAATCCGAATGTTATATCTTTAGAAATGTAAATAATAAATACAGTTATAAAACATTCATTCTAAATACGGCCAATTAATTTAATTGCTTTAATATCAATCGATAGAATCGAATATATTGGCAAATAGGTTATCTTTTAATCTGTGAATTTCATATGAAACCTATAATTTATTTATAATAAAAAAAATCTTGAGTAATATGTACACATTATAAGTAAGAACAGAAGAAGTAGAAAAGCCTGTAAGTCAGTTTTCTCCGAGGTAGCGAGCAGTACGTCACTCATTCGCAGTTTGCGGCGCTCGTAGCGTTATCGATTTTCCCCGGGGGTGGGGGCTGGCTGGTGGGGCCGCGGGGCACTCAGCTGGCCTCACCCCCTGTAAACATAAACACAGACTCTTCACAGGATCGGCACTCGAGGTGAAATAACGACATTGAATATTTATGAAACCCTCGTATCAGGATTTAGATTCGATATTTCTAGGTCACAAATGAGACTAAAATAGTTTTAAAGGTTCTAATTTGTAAGTTTCCTATGTTATGTTGGTTGTGCTAATAAAATCTAATACAATGTGTAATTATATTATATAAATATCACCATTTTTAGTAAATTTTAATTAGATAGTTCACACATTGATTATATTTTATTAGCTTTATACCAATTTGCTTAAATTAAGGACAATTTTAGTAATAAGTAATTATATCAAATTTATTGATGCGTGCTTTACGTTTTATTAATTTGTATGTATATAATGTTAATTAATAAACAACAAATTGAGATACTAAACAAATGTCGCTGCTAAGTGGATGGCAAAAGCTAAATTGTATACTAACTTAATATAATTAAAAATAGGGCTGAAATTACAAATCCATTTCGTAAATACAGATGTTAGGTAAAGTAAATTCTCAGTACAATATTTTTTTATTTACTAAACGAGGCCAGTCGTGGCGCAGACGTTGAAGAAGTGGCAAGTTTTGACTTCAGGGCGATAGGTTGTACGTTCGTTTCCACACATACGAGGAAATGAAATATTATTTCTATTTCGCTTTAGTATCAACACAAAGTGTGGCATTGAGTTCTGCCACTCAACACGCAACGCCTACATGATACGGCGAAAAATGGAAAACGGAGTGTCTTAACATTAGTTTCCCTTTCAAATATATTGTACGTTACATCAGATGCTGGTAAAAAAGCGGAGAAATTAATTGAATTTGTGACAGCAAATTCAGGAGATCTCGTTAATATATGTAGGTATATTTTTGAAATTAATAAAGCCTTAAGCCATGGCAGAATTACCGTAGCGTCGTAAATTAAACGTATTATAACGTTATTAACGCACGCCCATAAACGTCATTGTTTACTCTGTGAGATGTATAGAACGAATTAAGTAATTTTATATCTTTTTATATTATAGTCATATTAATATTTTAATTAATTTATTATTTTACATTTTTTACATTCTTACGTTAACTGTTGTGAAAGAGATCTGTCACTCCGTATTGCTATTGGAGATATTGTGTACTTAATAGATGCACGTTTAGTGTGATTAGATCAGGGAATATTTATATTAAATTTATTAATGCGTATTGAAGCCAGTGGCGCAGGGGTGCAAGAAAATGAATGTAATCACGACAGGTTGTGTGTTCGATTCTCACTCGAGGAAATTAAATATTTAATATGATATCTAGGATAAGTTGAGTTTCGCCATTCAACACGCAATGCCTATAGAATTAGGTGGAAAAGCACCATTGTTACATGCGGGATACAGCGTGGACGTAAAAAAACATTTATAATAAAAAATATTTCTTCAATGGAAATTTGAATCCATAAATACTCTAAACCTACCTAAGCTGAAGATCGAGCTCAGTGGCGTGCCATTGGAGAGGCCTATGTCCAGCAGTGGACGAGAACACGCTGACGATGATGATGATGGTGTTGATGATGANATCTTTAAATCGCCACCGATTTTTATAAAATTTGAAATTGAAACTCTTAAAAATATTTCATTAACACGTGTTTCATGGTTTATTAGAATTCACCTCCAAGCAATAAGCAGGCGAAACTGCGCGCGTCTGCTAGTAAAAAATATTTCTTCAAGGGAAATTTGAATCCATAAATACTCTAAACCTACCTAAGCTGAAGATCGAGCTCAGTGGCGTGCCATTGGAGAGGCCTATGTCCAGCAGTGGACGAGGACACGCTGACGATGATGATGATGGTGTTGATGATGAAATACCTACTGTATTCAGTCAATACAAAGTGAGTTTGATAATACATGTTTGAAATACCTACTGTATTCAGTCAATCCAAAGTGAGTTTAATAATACATGTATACGTGAAGCCAGTTCTGTGAAATAATTTTGAGCAATACAAACTGGTTATATGTTTATTTAGCGCAAACTTTACTTATTGATTATTGGAAATAGAGCTAACTAAGGCACGTAGTTACAAAACTAGAACAGAATTCGTATATTATGCAAATTTTGTTATAATTTTTTACTACTTTTGCATAGAACTTTAAAATTTAATTTTACATTTTGTTAATAAAACTCTTATGTATTTGAAATGATTATCAGAATTGTATTTTTATATTACGTACATGAAAAAGTAAAAACGGAATCTTTATTTGTTAACTTCAATTTGGTGTCAGTTTATGAAGAATAATTAAAATTAAATATTCAGATAGTTCCTTAGAGTACCTACAGAAAAAATGAAGCATCTAAGTCATCGCAATTATAGAAGCGTAGGAGCATTTATGCGTCGTTATTGATTCATTTTTCATAAAATATGGCACGAAGCAAGTATAAAATATATAGCAATACAAATAAATAAAAATCCGAAATATAAAGATTTATAGGTATTTCATAAAAAAACATCAATACAGGCTTAATTTTTATTTCATTTCATAGAAAATGAATGCGTATGCCATATGCTTACTTAAATATCTCAACTTTTATAAGTTGTACAATCTTGAAATTGGTACTGAATCCTCGGTAGACTATTCCGACTCGCACTTAACTGTTTTTTTAGATATCTACGTAACTATGATTCTCAGCTTACAAGCTAAATGGCACGCTTAGCCGCAAGCCAGAGGGTAGTGTCAAATATGAGTCATTTCAGAATTTCTTTAGAAATAAACACTAGTGAAGTGAAAAGTGTACTTTTGTATAGAAGAAATGGCGTCCCACTTCATATATAGCTGTGTGGGCACATTGCTACGCAGAATCAACTGAATACTGAAAACTTTTTTTAATTTAAAACTTTATTCATTTAAATATAACAGAAACAAAACACGCGTATAAAATAATGATATTCATATCAAAAGACGTGAATATCATTATTTGGTTCTAAACTATAGATGTTATAATTTATTTTTATAGTAGAAGTTTATATTAGCTTCACGCTGTATCCCACGATATGCGAGAATCTAGTAACACTCTGATTTCGATTTACCGCCGAATACTTCGCTCTGATGTCGAGGCAAAGCGCGGCGTTAAGTTCCGCCACTCAACACGTAATGCCTCCAAAATTCAAAGGAAAAAGGAGATTACAGTATCTTAAGACTAGACTTCCTCTATCTAGCCTGCGACATGCGTGATACAGCGTGAAGCTGAGATATATATATGCAGAGAGATATGCATTATATCCATTACTAGTTCCGGAATATATATATAGTTCCGGAAAACGTAATTAGCGCATTATATTATGCAATATATTACAAATGGGGTGAAGCGAATATTGAAGTGTATAATGACGTAATTGTAGCAGAAACCTCGTTAAGTAGTTTTGTTTGCAACTGCCGAGGTACAGTACCATAAAAAAAGTACCCTTGGATGTAAATATTTTTGAAGCGTCTGTGGAATAGCGGCGGTAGAATTCAATTTAAAAAATCTTGGGTACTCCATTCGAATTCTGTATTGGATTGAAATAAGTATTATCGGTATTTATATCGTTCATATTGAATATGCTGCTTTCACAACAGATTTAAAACATTTAAATGAATTAAGATCAAAACTTTTATATTAGTTATTTTTTAAGAAAGCAGAAATAAGAAATTATTTTTACATATAGATATTACTTATCACTAAACTTTAAAAAGGACGACCACAACCGCTCTGTCAAGAGTGAAACGACAAAGAAGAAGAAGAATTACTTGTGTGAATTTATCTACAGATATACGTGAAATAAACACTAAACTGGTTCAACTCTCTGCGCGCACTAAACTTCACTTTATAACAAAAAAAAATAATAAAAAAATATTTCTTTATTTCTGAAAAACGTAACGTTATCGTTGTTTTGCTTTATGTTTATTGTAAAGTACCTTTATAAATCATGAATGTCGCAGTTACCGACTTATTCTGATACTGTAAAAGTATATTGTTTCAGTCGTTATAATAGAGAGGCAAGGAGCGGGAAAATATATTGAAATACATACATTTGCTTTAAAGAACCACTCTCAAAGTGCTGTAGACAATTTTTTTTATAAGTATTTATCAGTTTATTAAATTTTTATTTAATCAAAATAATGAACTGTGTTTTTTTAGTACAAAAACAAACGTTTATCCATCCATCCATACCTATATTATAAATTCGAAAGTAACTCTGTCTGTCTGTCTGTCAGTCTGTCTGTCTTTTACGCAATCAGGGCCAAACCGCTAATTCAATTGTGATAAGATACACATATAGAGATACTTGAGGGTCTCCGGATGAACATAGGATACTTTTTTTTCTCATATTTATAATATTTTCGATATATATCCAATATTAAAATAATTATTAATTTGACATGCAATTTATTCCGCCATGTTTATAACAACCGCCGTTGCTAAGCAACGATTTGCAAAGTTTGTTAGAAAACGTCACCCAAAATAAGTTTGCTTAACGCATACATGGCGCGCGCCGACTCAACCTTATGAGACACAAAAACAATATTCTCCAAAA